>JAAGNO010005705.1:0-32795 GCA_033439905.1 Ceryle rudis | reverse complement strand
AAAACAATTTAGATGTGCGCATGGACGGCCTGACAGACTATATAAGCACGTACTTGTGAAGCAATAAACGAGAACGACATGTAGCCATATTGGTTTGAAAGTGTCGTTACTTAGCTGGCTTCCCGATCAGGGTCTCTCTTCATGTTCCCTTGCCAAATGAGTACACCTCACAGTTTTTATGTTCCTGGGGTGATTGATTAAATGCTATCACCACTTTCACCAAAACATCCCTAAGATTTGAATTATAATTCTGAATATTCCAAAATGGGGAAAGGTGGGCAGGAGGAGGCTAGTTTAGTCCTTTGCAGACATAAAGGCAAGCTTACTGCTACACTTCAGCTCATCTACCAGTCTAAAAAAGGGATGATTTATAGTCCCTTACTTCCACACATGATTAGCACCTGAATGAATTAAAGGCTTCCCAAAATATATAGTCTCTAAGATATCTCTCATAAGCTTAATAGGAAATGGCGCTAGAGAATTCCTGGAGGGAGAGCTGATTCCTTCCCTAGCTCCTTTATTTATAGTTAGGTTACCTATAGGCAACTGAGTCTGCTTCTCTCACAGGTCTGACATTTTCCTCAGCCAGGATTAACAGGTTCACTGTATCACTGAACAGGAAGTATGGCCATTTTAGGTACCTGCCTTGAGTAATTTAGCAGTGGTGGTCTGTCAGATACTTCTGACCTATCACAAGCAAGTATTTAGTCCAGCTGTCCTCTGGAAACTGGTGAAGCAATACTAAGATATGTCATATACTAGTGGCAGATTTCAAGATCTAAGCAAATCCTTCAAAATGGTTGCCAGCCCAGTATCCAGAAACTCATTAGAATATTTTCCCTGAAAAGCCTTTAGGAGATGCATATCTAGCAAATAAGATTCCTTCCCCATGAAGGAATATTATACATATAATATTCTGCAATTTGTTTCCCTCAAGCCTCTGAAAGCTTGAAGGGGAGTACAAAAGTTAGAAGAGCAAACAAATACCCTGACATAATGTCAGTGGACAAAGCTGCAATCACAAAGCAAGTAAGAAAGCCCCAGCATACCTGGATTTACCACTCAGATTATTTACCCATCTACTACTTGGATTTAGAGCACAGAACTAAGCCAGTTATTTGTACATCCCAGGGGAACAGAAGTTGCCCACTGTAACTGTCTTTCAGGTAAGGTTTAGCTATGTGATTTTTACTCCCAGCAAGGCTGCCTTTCCTACAAACAAGATGCACCACATGCATTTTGCTCCATGCATCAGGCACCCATCTTTTCAAGACAGTGCAGTGTTGTCCACTTTCTGACAGTCCACAAAAAACTGGCTGCATGAGCAACTCACAGAGAAAATGTTAATATGGATTCTCATTTATCCCCCAATGCATATATCCTTTTGTATACATATAAGAAGCTACTATAATGAAGGCACTTGCTTGTTTTCAGCGTATCCCATTATTAGCATTCCTCTCCACTACTGTAATCACAGACAACAAGAGTCAACTCTTAATGGCCACTCTGAATACAAAAGCATTTCATTAGTGCTTACCTAAGAGTTCTAGTTCATACTATGCCTAAACAGAAGCTAAAGCATTCCCATGTATCTACTAAGCAGGTGAATATTTGCCAGATGCATGACAAGACCATCAAGAGAGATTTTAAGCTCGCACAAACTGTTGTGCCTAAAATGCACCTTTGATAAGGTGACTATTTTAAATACCACTTAGATACAAAACATTATGCACAATCATACAAAATATTATGTACAAGTACCATCTCCCCTCCCTATGTTACTTCACACAACTTCTCTATTTTAAGTCAAAGGTAAGAATGCCAGGTTAGTTGTTTGGTGCTATTTTACTGACGGAGCAGGTTAGATGCACTCACCATTCTAAAGATGCAAGTATGCTGAGACAATGCAAAGTGCACATGATACCTTCAACCAGCAAAACTAAATGGCTCAATAAATATGTCAGTGAACAGAAGGTCAAATTGTCCTCCTTTTATAAGAGACTAATTGTATACACATAAATAGTTAACTTGCCAATTTGAATCTATTTATAGCAGCGTATTTTCATTAAGCAGAGGTCAAAAATGCCCCATTCTGTTCAGTTATGAATAGTATAGATATGAGACTCTGACTGACTGGCAATATAGCTCATGTGAATTGTAAAGAATATTTCCATGGGGGAATTTGCTTTTTAAGATCTCTCTCAAAGCCCAGTACTTCAGACAAAGTAATAACATTTTCTTATATCCATTCAGAAGTAGGCAAGCAGTGCTTCCTCATCTTTTATATCCTTTAAAATAGAAATAATGCCTAAAAAAAAAAAAAAAGGTTTAAAATCTAATGACACAGTATTTTTCTCTACATTATGATCTCTACAGTCCCTAGAAGACATAACCCTTTGAGGTTAATGACACTTTGGAGAACCAACTAAAATTTGTCTGTTCTGCTGTTCATCCACAAGGTGCCAATTACTGTAGCAAGAGTAGATAAATGAAAGCACAAAGGTTGCCCAAAATCTACACAACATCCAAATGTCTTTAATTTATATTTTGTATTTGAAAGATGAATTGATAAAGCTTTGTCCCCTCATACAGAAACCAAAAGATCCAAGCCATTTGTTTCCTTTGCTAAAGCATTTTAAAATACCCAATACAAACGCTTGCTTGTGATCAGCTCCTGCCCCTATCACTCCTGGCAGAAATAAAAACAAGGGAAGCTTTCAGGGCAAATCTATTGACTGAAATATCCACAGAGGGGCTGGACCTTTTTACTCCATTCCAGGAAAGAAATTCAATCAATTGATACTGTGCTATAGAAGAACACCATCTTCTAAACACCATTTACCACATAAATCAAGATGTACACCAGAATGATTCCTATTCTTCCACCTTCCCTTGGTGGAATTGCAAGAACAGAAATAACACCACCACCTACTCAGGCATTGCAAATACACTGTGGATGGATGGACATGAAGTCTTTCATTACTGAATTAAAGTATGGAACTGGCTAAATTAATATAAAATAACTAAGTTTCTGGTTTACTTTCAAAACTATTTGAAAACTGAAATGAATCCTTTCCTAGTGAGCATTTATCATCCTGTTATATTCACCTGGGGGATGTTAATGATTTTGGACTACTGCCTCCAGCTCTTACCTCACTTCCAAGTGGGTATTATGTGATGGCAGTGCGCATTTCATAAAGATGTATTGCTGATTATATTTCCATTACAGAATATAGCCAAGTCTGACTTCTAATTTTCCCAGACTAATCTGCCACTGAGAGCTTTCTGGCACTCATGAGTTCATTGCAGAGAAAGGATTTCTTCCCCCACCCCCTCTTTCAATTCACATAAATACATGTCCAGAGTGTGAGAGTAAGTTAATTAGGTTTGTCCACAATAATTAGAATACTGACAGAACCTCTTTAGTTTAGCAAAGTGCTCTTCATTCAATTATTCTTTTTTGCTTCATAGAAGTTCAATCCCCCTTTCAGCAAAACACCTCAAAAGAAATAAAATTTTGGACTAGGGGTTTTTATCTCCCAAAAAGCATCTAAGCATGTATTTGAAAGTACTACATAGACATTGCTGAAAAATTATAGGCTTACACCTAGTCAAAATAACACTTCTGTGCTGTATGTAAATTCCTTTATGCTATTACTAAATTAACATGAAAATACAATAGGGAATGATATCACTTGGAAAACATCATGATTGCCAATCAGATATTGAATGCATGTAGCTTTTAGCATTTGCACAAGGAGTAAATTTCCTTATCCAAATTATGGTCTTGAAAAAGAGAAAGTCACCTGCCTTTCAGTTCTGGTTCTCAAATTTTCTAGTACAAAATAATAGCCTGTTGAGAAACCTATCACCACCAGTTTGGCTGTAAAAATAAGCTTGCTTGCTCTGGGCTCTGTTTATTCTCTTCCTAGATCTGGAATTATATTATTTGATTACTGATTTTTTTATGCAGGGGGAGTTATACTTGAGCCGTTTATTCCAAGAAATATTTCCTATTGCTGGACTTGAATAGAAGTAGCTAAGACATACTGGAATATAAAAAAGTGAGGATACACTCAAAGCAGCAGAGAATTCTGAACCGCACTCAGAGCAAGCAAAATAAGAGCTATTTATTGCATGAGTCACACTAGCTGCACATGATGACACCTCCTGAGTTATGTTCTAGTATTTGTTTTTAATTATTAATGTGTTTTGCTCTGTTGAGATTTATTTATTTATTTTCACAGATCCATAAAGCTCATCTCACATTAGCAGCACAGATTTCTTGTCAAGACTGTTCTGCATTTCCTACTGTTTAGAATGTTAACATTCAGGTAAAATATTTGTGTCTGACTCACTTTTACAATTCCCTAAAAATGTAAATACGTTACTATAATTGCCTTCACCAAATACTATTAAGTTGAGTAATGGAAAAAAAAAAACCATTGTATATTATGAAATACAAAGCCAACAAATACACAGTCCAAGAACAGCAGCACAGGGAACATAGTAATTTTGACATGAAAATATATGTTAAACATCACTTTTTTTTTAATATGTTTTCTGTATAGATATTTTCATGAATTCATGTTTGTCCAAAACTGCCAGAACCACATTTGATCAAGTCCTAAGGTATGTTTCCTTGTAAGCAAAGATGGTATGCAACATCCACCTGTAAATAATACTTTAAGAAAGCAGCTGAATTCTAGCACAAACATGAGGATAAATTACCTATCCTGGAATGATCTTCCTAAGCAAAGCTCACAGATTGGTTCACTACTGAAATCACATGCATAGGACTCTGGTACTTTGTTCTCCTTGTAGCTGTGTATGTAGCCTGCTATATGTTAATGGTATCTACCATGCTCTGTGCCTCAATTTCCTCATTTGTAAGATACTGATACTGCTCTTCTGTGATAGTGCTTTGAGTGTATTCTTGAATAGAAAAATCTTAAAGAATCTTTATGATAGGGCTATGTATGAGATAGAGAGATAGGAGAACATTTCTTTTTGGCTGTGAAGTCCTGAAAAGCAGAGCAGTATCCTTTTCAAATTAGGGCTGACACTTTAGCTGGAATTGTATATTCAACTGAAGCCAAACTAAAATATACAACAGATGTGCTTTTCTTTTTCCAAGTTATGCATCATTACTAGGTGATTAAGTATTATTTTACTTTTCAAACCTGTTAGCATTGCAGAACCACGTAAAAGAATCACAGATCTCCAGTCAGTTAACAAAACTATCCATCAGTAAAAAGAGAAGAAATTAGAAGGTGTAAAGTCTGAATTTCCATCACATCTTCCAATAAAAATCATCAGGGCTTAGGAGCTGGAAGAAGGAGTGTTTGTGCTGAACAATGCTATATCCCCACTATTTCGGGAGTTTTGAAGGGAAGAGATGGGGAAACGATCTGAAACAGAGGTACATCAGCCCCATTAAGAAACACTCAGCTTTGTAAATAATTTAAAACTATCACATTAAGGACCTGCCTTTCATTTCATTCTTCCTGGAATCATAGCATATCCAATAAAGTCCATGGTCACATGGAACAGTCAAGGTTCTCTGTATGGTCTTAGCTGTTTAATAACTTTAGCTTCTAAGAGAAATTATCACATACTACAGCACTGAATTCCATCTCAAGAAGAGAATTCTTTTCCCTTCAGAGAACAAGAAACTTCTTAGCTCCAGAAAAGGCTACAAAGTGCAGTGAAACAAAAACCAGCACGCACTCACAGAGCATCCAGTGTAAGGGAATCTAGTTTTAAAATTATCTTTCCACAGATTCATTTTTTTACCTTCCTGACCAGGAGAAGAAAAACACATAACTGAAAACAGAACAAAACACCCCTGCTTTTATTCTGATACTAAGCAGTGATTGCAATCCAATATTAAAAATATATAAATAAAGGGGGAAAAGAATGCAAAATAGACCTTCTATAGATTGGATAATAAATTCTGAGGATTAAGAACTTATTCTATTTTCACAAAATAGAAATAACAATAAGAAAGTAATAATAATTTAAGGGAATATTTCTAATGTTTCTGTAATAAAGCAAACCACAGAATGCATTTTATAGAAATATTTTTAAAGGAACACACTGTAATACCGCAGCTCCAGTATCTGCTATTGACTTCTCAGGTCATTCCTAGGGTTCTCAAGTACATAAAGTTTGTTGCAGTAGTCTGGATTTGGCAAAGCACTAACAACGTGCTTAATTGCATATGATCTAGATTTGCCTACATATGCAACACCAGGCTGGTAAAAAGGCAACTCATCCCTTTCACTGTTTAGACTGCAAAGCTGAAAACAGTTTGCTTAAGAACAGAACAGCATCTAGCATAATTAGGTCACTCTTTACATAAGCATCTGCTTAACTTGAACATTCATATTTCACTCATCCATCTAAATCTTGGGAGTCATTTTCATTTCAGCAGGTTAAGAGTATGGAATGGTTAGAGCATTTTCCTAAGACTAAAATGACAACAAAATGTGACTTGGCTAGTTACACAGTACATCAAAAGGATGAATCACTTTTTCCAGGCCTGCTTTTATGTATTGGAATACACGGTAGATCTCAAATGCACTTCTTGTTTATATCATTCTGAAACTCATTTTTAAACTGACTACTTAAGATCTGCTCATCCACTAGTATACAGGTGATACTCAAAAAGTGTTACTCATTTACAGTTAGCAGATCCTTAAAGAAGGTCGAATCCATTTAAGAAAATCTTTAGCTTAAAAGAAAAAACAAACTATTTCAGAGTTTTTTCATAGCAGTTGAATGAAGAATTAATCAATAAATGAGCAATTGTGAGCATTTCACTCTTGAGGGAGAGAAGGAATGAGATACAAAACACCACACTGACAATTCACAGGAGTACTCTCTTTCAGCTGGGGAAAACTGGCTAGAGGAGTTTCCCAGAATTGTAAAAGAAATAGCCAGGAGTTCACATCTCAGACAGCTCTTTAAAATTCTCCTCTGATTTATTATTATCAAAAGCTAATGAATCCTAACCCAAAAGCTAGCAATGGAGATTGACTGGCCAGCCTTTCCTTTTCCCACAATCATTAATGGCTACATCTCTAAAATTAAAGAGATAGAGAACTAACACAGGGACAGAAGTCACGTCTAGCTCTGTATCCCCATCTTTTTGGCCGCCCTCAAAGCTGACAACAATTAAACTGAACTGTTGTGAATTCTTCTTTCTCCAAAGACAGATAATGTAATTCCTGTCCTGCAGCTAGGGGTATTACATGTTATTCTCATCAATAACACTGCTGCTACTTATTAAACAAGAGGTGCACCATGTACTCATAAAATAACAGTCAGGAGCCTGATGCCTGCTTTCCAGTCCTTTTCAATTCCTTTTCAAAACTGTAAAGTTTTAGGATATGGACAAGAAACTCACTAGACTCAGACCATATGACCAACATGGAGAAGACATTACCATCTTGTGCACCCTAGAGAGCAAAATAATATCTGCAGAAGATGTTTCACGTGGAATTTATGGCAGGGATGCTACAAATATTCATGAGAGAAAAGTGCTTCATAGTGAGGCTCTGCATCACATTTTGAACAACATGTTTTAGCCAGCAGTATTTTTCTGTACCACCTCTTCTCCACAGACAGCAACCTCTAGCCCATTACCCTGGGAAGCATTTCTAGTATCAAGAAGCCTGTCTTTGAGACTGCCCAGGTGCACCCTCATGAAAGCAACCACTTCCACCATTGGCACCTGAGCACAGCCATAACACATCAAGCTTTTCTTAATATTTTGGGCCCTTGTTTGTGGCACCTGGAAGTATCAGCAGGGTTCATGTGGCACATCAGGTGACTTATTGTCTAAGCGCAAAGATCAGACATCAACCCCAACATTAAAAAAAAAAAAAGCCTCCAAAGGGATTTTGGTTTTCCTCAGTGTGTGGATACAGGGTTGAGCTAACAGTCAAAGGTCATTTCAGTTTGTGGCTGTAAAGCACCTCTGTAGATTTCAGCCATGGGCTTGGATAATTTTTTATTTCCTACTCTCCCAGAAAGCTGCCTTTAAAAGGGTCCATAGTGAGCTAGGAGAAGAATGAGGGAGTAGGTCCGTCAGAGCTACTAGTATCCCACAGCCCACATGCTGGGCCTCCTGCTGTATCAAGGTCCTGGAGGCTGCTGAGAGCCTGAGACAGACTGCACAAAGCTCCTTCAGCAGAGCTACTGGTGGCTGACAGCTCCCTGTCAGTTAAAAGAGGAGGATGGCTTTTATTTGCCTTTTTGCACCTTCAGGAGCAGTTAATTTAGGCTAAAATGTTACTGACACTCATTGTCTAAGTGCACATCAGGGCTCTACAAAGCCATCAGAAAAATCAACAAGACCAGGAGCATATCTGGCACTCCAGCTCCCATTTTTATCCTCAAGCAGGTAAACTCTTCAGTTTCCCAACTCAGAAGACTGATCCATTTGGTTAGCTGAAAACTACAAATACGCTAGTAAAAAAAATTGCTAGTACCCTAGGAAGCAAGAAAAGCTACTCTGGAAAATTGCTTCCTAAAGTAGCCAGTGTTTGACAAACTGAATGCTTTCATCAACTTACACAGAATCATAGAAGCTAACAAATTTTTGCTGTGGCTAGTCTAGGGCACTCAGTGTGTATAGCAGCTTGGTTTCTGTAGGAGAGTAAAGTGATACAGCTCTAGACTCTCAGAAAACCTTGCTAACTATGTCATAGCAATAAGTTTAACTAAGAAATGCAGAGCTTTACTTTCTGACTAAATTTTTAAGTCTCTGAGTGAGTAAGATCTGTTCTGCAAAGACAATTATTTCTAATCAGTTTTATTTGCTTCCATCACGGATGAAATAGGTAACAGACATAGATTATTTTTCTTCCAGTGGGCTGCTCACAGCATGAACACTTGCCATCTTTAGTCTGTTTTTTATAGAATATTTAGAGAGAAAATTTTGTTCCAGCAAACAATATTTAATTTAGAAAATGCTGTACTGACTTACAGCTTTATTAACTTAATGAGATGAATATGGCTTTGGTCACAAAAGAGTGCTGTGATGCTGTTTGAAACAAGGTTCCAGGTCTTTTTTCAGAAGTCTTTTTTCCCAAGGCAGAACTCTGAAAGCTCATGCAAGTCAGCAGGAACAGTGCAAAGATAATGTGAATATCTTAGTGCATATTGTCATTAATGCAGCAGATATCTTTCTAACTAAACGATTAAAGCCTTATCCTTTCCATGACTGGTAATAAGTCAAGTAAAGTCTAAGCAGGGGAATTGTTTAAGCACCACAATAGAAAATATAATTTACTTATTAATTTCCTTAAAAATGGTTTTTGATTAATGTTTTACACTAATCAAATGCTCAACAGCAAATTTGGGGCCTAAAGTATGAAGCACTTATGGTAGTAACTCTGGTGTTAACTGTTAGGGAGCAATTAAGATTTAGATGACTATAGCATTAATTCAGGGTGAAAAAATGTAAAAAGCAACCCAGAACACTAGAGGCACCAAAAAGGTCATATACACAGTATCTAAACAGTAGACTGAAATATCAGCTAAGCTATTAACAAATGTTAATACATTAATTGTCCATGGCAAAGGGCACTGGGTTTAGAAACGGGCACATTTCTTTAAAAGCAACTGTATGTGGCTAGACCACCAACTGTTTGAAAAGAAGCTTTTGCTGTCACCAGAAATACCACATACTTTAAGTCTAAGACTTATATTTAGTCAAACCAAATAAAAACCCAAAATAATAATGTAAGCAAAAGACAAATGAGAAACTTTTTCATTTACCTTAGGTAGTGCATTTGGCAAGCAATACTAAGATTAGTTTTCAATGGCATAAGGCAGAATATGATGAACTTTTAAAATACTACCTTTTGTCTTTCATACAAAGCACAATGCGGATTAATATGCAAATGTCCATTTGCTTAGGGTGAGTTTTTATAGACAGAATAGCTATTATTGCAAAACTTTTGCCAATACAGATAAAACGAGCTTTTGTAGGTTTCTTTGGACACATACATGAGGCTAATTTTGATGCTATTTACATAACAAAATGCTATTTCCTCCTAAGGTAAACTTTGATTTAGAACTTGATCTTTAAATTAAAGTTTGTCCATGACTTTTCATTCAATAATAGTGCCTCAGACACAGGTGTAAGCAGTACCTCAACAAGTAAGTCAGTTTTAAATCAGGGTTTCTAACGTAAGTCTTAAAGAAGTTGGAAACCTAACTTATTTAGCAGGCTGAAATAATGCTTCATGGCTCTGACGAACAACTTGGAGAACTCATGGAAGAGTGAGCCCAGGAAGTCCCTCTCGGTATATATGTTACCAAATATGACAAAAATACAAAGCTTATTTCCAGACTGAAAATTCAAGGGCAGCTACAAATTGTGCTTCATTTGTCTATATTCAGCCCTATTTCCAAAGCTGCGTGATTAGATGAGGGCGGAGATTGTAACTAGAAAAGAGAGGCAATGCAATCTCTCTACCATCATCCTCAAACATCGTGGGAACCAAATGTAAGTTTTCCCTCAGTTCCCACAATGAATATTTGCCTCTGACTATTGCATACCTTTCTCCGAATTGCTGCCCATCTGAAGGGCAGTTAACACAGACTGCAGAAATTATCACACAGAACCAAAACAATGTCTGTACCTTTCATATGACAGCAAGAAGAGTTATTTCTGTGCAGTTTTCATGTATTGAGTACCACGCCAGTGTTAAAGAAACACAAGACCTGCAACACAGTAATTGGCAGGGAGCATAGCAGTAATCAAGTCTTTCAAATAAAAAAAAAAAATGTAAAATACGCATTTCAACTCTTAACAGATGGACAGGGCTAGTTTTGAATTCATGTATCTATTAATGTATTCTGTTTTGTCTTTTCCTAACCTTCCAGACTGCAAAACAAGAGCAAACAGATAGACTAGCTATTTTATGCAAGGTCAACAGAAATGTCAAAATACATCAGAGAAGAAAAGAGAAATCGGGCATCAGAACACGATCTTAGTCACATGGTGAGTATTGATATGCAGTAAGAGAGTTAATTCTATATGAAGTCAAGGTCTCAAAAAAACCCCAAATTTCAGCTGGGCAAAGTAATGATGTTAGTGAGATTTTAAAAAGTGTGTTACACTCACAGGCTAAAAAAAGTGTGCAAATGCCAGCATCTCTGAATACCTTGGTAGCATCCTCTGATACCAAGTTTAATGCTTATCACTGCCACAACCAAATCCACTTTGTGTGTGTTCACAGCCTTGGTTGAAATGTGAAAGACCAGAGCTCCCTTCAAACAAACCAGCAATTTCTAAGCATACGAAACCTTGCTTGTGTGTCACAACATGTTAGTTGTGTCAGCAAAAAGCTGTCTCAGTTGGTACTGTATTTTTCAAGTCAGACATAAGAGATTCACAGAAATAACAGAACAGATAACATTAAATCTCAAGTCACTTGTCATTTTGATCATTGGAAAACAAAGCAAAAAACACCAAGCAAAAACAACAAAAAAACCACACACACACACACACACACAAAAAAAAAAACCAAAACAAACAAAAACAAACCCAAACCCCAAGCCAACAAAAAAACCCACAACAAAAACCAAAGGAAGAACTAGGCAGAAACACTGAACACCAGCAGGAAAGTGATCTCAACTGTGCCTGGCATTGTACAGCAAGCAATAAAGTGTATGGGACTTTATAACATCAGAGTTAGATGTCAAAGTTGAGAGCTTTTTATATCATTGCTACACATTGCTGTCTCTTTCATATGATAGCAGTAGAGACTCCTTCACCGAGACAACTCTCTTTTTTGGATTCTGTACGTAATGAGTAGCATGAAATCAGTCGTTTTAATACATGGTCTCAAGCAAAGTCTTTTGTCTGTGGAGTCTAATGGAAGGCAATTAATCCCTGGAAATATAAAGCTTTAATCATCTGAAAAAAATGTCTAATCACAGTGTTTATAATGTCTCAGAGCAGAATCTAATGCAGAAACTCAGTACTCAAGTCCTAAATTTCATTTTTAATGAATGTCAAACCCTGACTTCCTTTCAAGTGCAAGACACGCGTTAGTCCTAACACACATGCTTCGGTGAAATACCTAGCCATGGCGTTCACCAAGACAAACACTGGGAAGTGAATAGGATTATCGTTTCAAGTACAGGTTGTTAGCTAGGTCAGTGACCTGCCAGCATGGGAGTCTTACAAGAATTTATGTGTTGTCCCTAATGAGAATTTCAGCATTATGAGTTCAGGGAAAGGCTCGTTTATGGGTTTCTTTTTTCTCCACTATGATTTTTCAGTTATTTGACATAATAGCAAGAGTTTTAACAACAATAAGGCTCTAAAACCCACTAGAGTTATACACCCAAGAGAAAAATTTGCCCAGTGCTTATAGCTTGAAAATTTGTTTTTGAGTTTAAACACAGATCTCTGAGAACTTCACATAATATATGGACTCCCATGCTCATCAGATGAAGCTACCTTTCTTCACAGATGCAGCTTTGCTTCTGAAGTAACAAAAATAATTTTCCCTGATACAGTGGCAGCAAGTCCTATATTTCCTTACCATTCTAAGCAGCAAGAACAATTGTGTACAGGAGAATATACAGCTTTGTGTAGATCCATTTGCAAGCAAAAACCTATGATCATCAGTGTGTTTTTGTCATGGGGACAACTGTTCATGAGCAACTGGAATGAAATAACCAGTCGGTCTCATGCACTACACATCATGCAACTGAACAGACAATGGCTGAACAGTTTTCAACTCTTACTGGGGTAATCTATTTGAAACAGATGGTTCATTAAATAAAGTCTTTCTGATCCTTGCTTTTTTGCTTTTCTGTCAAAGGAATCAGTTTCAGCACTTGGCTGACAATTGCAGCTGTTGATCATCAGTTCTGTCTAGTCATACTGCTAGTCATACTGCTGAAGGTGGAGTTCATCTGCACAACTGCATGCTTTTTAACCAACTGTATGGGCTTTGTATGGCAAGGTTTTAGAGCAGGGGAGGCTACAGAGGTGGCTTCTGTGAGAAGCTGACAGAAGTTTCCCCTGTGTCCAACAGAGCCAATGTTAGCTGGCTGCAAGATGAACCTGTCAGTGGCCAAGGCCAAGCCCATCAGCAACAGCAGTAGCATCTCTGTGATAAAATTTAAGAAGGGGGTAAAGAACCACTGCACAACTACAGCCAGGAGAGAGAAGTGAGACTACAAGAGAAACAACTCTGCCTGTTTAGGACCCCAGGATGGAGCAGGTGGATGCCCAAAGGAGGCTGTGACACTGTGAGAAGCCGACACTGGAGCAGGTTCTGAGCAGGACCTACGGAAAGAGAAGCCCATGCTAGACCAATTTGCTGGCAGGATTTGTGATCCCACGGGGGCCACTCGCTGGAACAGTATGTTCCTAAAAGACTTCACGGAAGGGACCCATGCTGGAGTCGTTAATGAAGAACTCCAGCCTATGGCAAGTACTCATGTTGGAGAAGTTCATGAAGGACAGTCTCCCATGGGAAGGACCCCATCCTGGAGCAGGTGAAGAGTGTAAAGAGTCGTCCCCATGAGGAGGAAAAAGTGGCAGAAAAAATGTGTGATGAACTGACTGCAATCCCCAGTCCCCACTCCCCTGAACCACTAGAAGGGAGGAGATAGAGAAATCAGGAGTGAAGTTAAGCCTGGGAGGAAGGGAGGTGTGAGGGGAAGGTGTTTTAAGATTTGGTTTTATTTATTAGTACTCTACTCTGATTTGATTGGCAATAAATTAAGCTAATTTCTCCAAGTCGGTCTGCTTTAACCATGACAGTACTTGTTGAGTAACCTCTCCCTGTCCTTTTCTCAGTCACAAGCCTTTCACCATGTATTTTCTCCCCCTTCCAGCTAAGGAGCGGGAGTGAAAGAGCAGCTTTGGTGGGCACCTGGCATCCAGCCAGGGTCAACCCATGACACCAATGCATTCCTTTCCCCAACATTTGCTACTCTTTTTTTATAGTAAGTCTTAAATATCTCTGGATTCAGTTGAAATAAAGAGATAAGATGAATTGGAAAAAAAATATTCTCTTAGACATGTATTCTCTTCTATCAAGAATAAATGGGTTATGTAATTGAGATGTCACTAGAAAAAGGCCTTCAAAATGGTCAGCCATGAAGACCTGTAAGAATGATCCTGTACTAATCAGGAATTTTCGTGTGTCAACTGCAAACAGTCCAATCCTTGGAACCAACTTGAGATGGTGTATATAACACAACTCTACCAGTGTTGCCACAGACCATGGGTCATATTTAGTCTGATGGCTCTTAAGCAGCAATAACTGAAAAGAAAGGCAAAAGTCAATTTTTTTCCTCCTATAGTTGACAGTTTTATGTGTTCTCCAGTTTTTGATGAACAGCAGAATTTCCTTTTCCTGTCCTTTCATGTCTATTCACATGTCAACTTTTTGAGTTCAGTGCTAAAAAATGTCACTTGTCATATCTAGACTCTAGTAGCACTTTCATACCAACTTTCAAGCAGTTACAGCAATGCCATTTAAATGTATATTGACTTACCTGTAACAAAGACACAGCTTTCAGTTTCTCCACAGTTTTGCACACTGATGGCACTATCCCCTGCTGACAGTCTTGTGATCCCTCAAAAACTACACTGCACATATATGGCACTGTTGAAGATGGAGGTTTAATGCAAAATTCCTTTGTCTGAATAATGTTTTTCATCCTAAAATCTCAAGCTGCTGAACTGTATATTAGTTAGATGAAGCACTAAAAAAAAAAAAAGTCACCCCAGTTTTTCTGTTACATAAAATATTTAACACATATTCTGATACTGCAAAGAAGGCTATTTCACTTGTTGCCTCAGGGTAAGTACTCATCATACTCCTCATAATACGGCCATGGCCCGTTTTCTGACTGACAACTGGATATACAAAAAGGCTGCAACTCCCATTGTTCCCAAGCTACTGAGGTTCCCAGAGAAGTCCCCTGGCTCACTGATAAACCTGTGCCAATTTCATTTCAGCTGAACTCATGCTTACACTTCCTTTCTTAATTTTTTTTTTTGGTGTTTTACTTCCAGTAAGTCACCTGTGAAAGTTGCTTTTGACACTATTGTTCAGGTTTTCTATTCTCTTTTAAAAGAAGCAGACACATCTTCTTATTTACAGTACTTTTGGATGCTACGAAATACTCAGTTGAAGTTCATAGCTGACCTGACAGCTGTATTATTATTCCTCCTCACTATTCCATTTTGCCCTAACAGCGGTCTCCATAAGGTAAGACCGTGTTGTTAAGTCATCAGGTGTGACTTTGTCATAAACCATCTTTGGAAGCAAGAAAATTCAGTAGCAGTAGCCAATAACAATGACAACTTTCACAGGTGAGTTTGCAGAGATAGCACATGCCATGCCTTTGTACAGAGGTACATGTATGTGAGGAAGGACTGGACTGCTTGCCACTTTTCCCTTCCACTCTGCCCCTCCACTCATTTCATATCATCATATAATCTACAGCAATAACTACAGAAGCTTTCTAATAAATATTCCAAAAAAGCTTTGTGTCAACAGTCTGTAAAAATCCTTTTGAGGCATATTTTGTTTGCTCATATCAGCTACACTGATAAGGCTCCACCCTTTTGGTATCCAATACACACCAGTGTGCAAAAGAAAATATGAAATATTTCCACATGTAATATATTTCCACATTGCAAAAATCACAAAATTCTAAGATCTTTCTTTAGTGTAATAGCCTTAGTTAGTCTTTTTCTTGATTCAAATTGTCACTGTAAGTCATTTCAAGATCACGGGTGATTCTCTTTCATATTAAGAGGATTTTCATTGTCTGAAAGCAATAAATATTACCACCAACACTCAGAAATTCCTTTCTAAAACAGAATAGCATCTGTACCAAAAAAGTTTTACTACCCTGCATTTTGTAAGTAAAAAGTAAGTTCAACAACATTCTTAAATCACCATGCAAACATAGCTTTCAAAAATATCCTGTGGGTTACTCTTAAATATAGACGAAGAAAATTTACTTTGCAAAAATGTCTCCCACTTGAGAATTATACTTGGTGTCCCAAGAGGATGGGTCTTCATTCCAGATTGTTGTGACTACATACAGATAAACTGGCTTTGGAAATATGTTAAATCTCTGCCCTGCTCAGTGTTTGATTTTATAGTTAAACAAATAAAATGTTTAGTCATGCTTTTTTTTTTTTCCTAACATACCCTGGATGTCTTTTCACAAACCTGCTTGAAAAGTTATTTCTGTATTTTTAAAATGCAGCAGCCAATTTTGATTATAAAGACAACCTTTACAAAACTACAAGGTCATCTTGTGTAGACAGACTGAAATCATAAGTTATTCTTAAGTCAAATCCTTCAGGTTACTCCTAATTCAAATCCTTCAGGTCTTACTGCTGTAAGATCCTTTGATTAACATCAATGGCAATTTTTTTTCAGTTTGATATTTCAGTATCACAATTGCATATACTACCAAAAAAAAAAAAAAGCCCATATGACTTTCTAGATAATTCAGTAGTGTTCTTGGGACAAGAAAAACACTACCATTACATTTATAAATGCTCCTGAGATTTACCCATACTAACAGTTGGTAACAACATCTTGAAGAATTCTACAACTATTTCATTAGGGAAAATCAAGTATCATCAAATGATTGCAAATTATTCCTTTTTTTCTATGATACAAAGGTGGCTGTCAGTGGGTGTCAAGCATGATACATTTAGGTGTTTTACAGTCAGATGACAGGAGTTAATATAAGGACATCTTTAGCCTTAGGGGGAGAAAGGGAAGCAGAAAAACTTTGGGCAGATTTTTTTTATTTTATTCTGTGTAAAACACCACAAAAAGAACACCTTTCCCCACCCCCCTCCTTTTTCTCTTCTTCCTACAGGAGAAAAAAAAACATAAAACCCATAAAAACCCATAAAAGAGGTATTATTTTCTCTCAGTTTTAGAATATACTTTTGTCAGTCTGAAGATTCTTTTTTTCTACACTTTCCTCATTAATTCCTGAAGGTGCAAAGTGAGGAAAAAAGTAGCAAATAGGGACAGGAAAAATAGCATCAGGACAATGTGATTATGACTAAGGAAGATGTCAGAAGGAGCTCTCTTATCTTCCTTTTTCCATTATTTACCTACTCATACCACAATAACCTTTTCCCTATCAATGAGCATGTCACCTTCATATCCAAGTTGAAACACTAGACTGTATACTGTAACTCCCAGAATACAGGTCTTGCAAACCTGGCTTTGATATGAAAGAAAACCAGGATGAAATTGAATAATTTAGTGTTATTTCCTTAAATACAAGCAGTTCAGTTTTGCAGACAGATGCACAGTATTTTTAACCATAATATCAAAATCTTACTGTTGAAAATAAAGCTTCCTAGTTAAAGTTGTTGGAAAATATGAGAAAAAAATACAATTGACTGAAACAAGCTCTCTAAGAGCTTTTATGAAAAATATTTACAGTGTTCAGAAGTCTATCTTTTGATACCACTTAGTCCATTCTTTTATAGTTACCACCTGCTTCTAAAAGAACAAAGAAAAAAATTTCTTCATCCTTAGCAAAGTAAAATGTAAATTATCACTTTGTTCCTTAAATCAAAACCACAATGCAAACAAAGGCTGTTATCTGGCTTTCTGCATAAATGGAGTTTGTTTTTGGCATCTCAGTAGATTTTCATCTATCTTCAAATTCACTGAATTTTTGCAAGGGTGGAGAACAGAACAAAACTGGTCTAACTATAGTGAAAGGAGAAGTACAAATGTGTATGTATTTGCTCCTTTTATTTCAGAAAACAAGGTGGGAAAATGGGAAGTCTTAAGTAGCCTGGCTTTTTCCATGGAACTTTTAGACACAGGGTGAATAATCAGGTTGCAAAGAGTTCTGCCCAGAAACTCCAGTGCATCAGCAGTATCCCAATTGTAGGTATACCAGGAGGTATCAAGATTAGATCTTCTGTGATGATTTTCAAGATCATCGATTTTGTCCAGGAGGGAATGTGTTTTTTTCAGTTGTTGCTGTCAGCACTGTCTGCTGAAAAGCAGTTTAGATTGTCCTTGACTTTATTCTTTCCTGTCTTGCAGTTATTCTCACTGCTGTATCAGCCAAGGTCACACAAACTGTTTATACATCTACTTTAATTGAAGGCAAAACACATTAAATGGGAGACCTGCTTTAATTTCAGCTAAGATCACTTGAAGGTCCATGTTTCTGATGTAGTCTTTTCTTTAATTCATTTCTGACTAAACTGCTGAGTGTATTAGGATCACTACTGATGCAAACACTCTGTACCTGAAAGAAAATACCCAATTCACAGCATCTGAGGCCTGCAATCAATTCTCAGGACGAAAATCACAATACTGAGCATTCAGCAAATGGTTGAATACTAGACGCCTACAGAAAAAGAAAGGGCAAACACAGCTTTTTCCTGCCCCTTTCTATATACCAATGGTACCTAAGAGAACATAGATGCAAGATTGGTGGGACGTAGTATAAGCACCAAGAATTTTGACAGTCGTGGACACGGTATGGCAGCGTGCCGTAACACTGTTGTCTTAATGTGGCATAGTATGCTCTAGCTTTTCCATTATGTCCTCCCACATGTAGAAACCCCCAAGTTGGTAATTAGCCTGAGAAAGCAATTGCACACACTTCTATTTTGTTCTTTCAACAAAAGGCTCAGCAAATTAATTAACTAAAGCATTTCAAATAATTAAAAACTAAAGTTACAATTACAGGTGTTTGATTTTCCAAAATAAGTTTTTCTTCCCCCTTTGTCAAACATAAGATAATTTCCTGAAAAATGGAAAGTTTCTTGAGAAAAAAATACATCTGACTTTTTCCAGAAGGCTCTTCAATCAAAGAATCTCTTTCTACTTGGTTAAATTAGAAACAAAGTACTTCATGTAGGTAATCTTTCAACAACAGGTTTTTGGTTTTAACCTCAATCTCTACATAACATTTTGGTATAATGAAACAAGAAACTGCAGAAAGGATTCTTTCAAGTTCTTTTCTACAGCAGGCTGCTTTGGCCAAGCTGAAGTTCCAGTGAAAAGGAGAGTCTAGTGAATCCTGTGAGTCAATATATGGATTTGCTATGGAATTTTTATGTTCATAAAAGAACAGTCACGTGGCCAAGGAAGCTTCATTTTTAGCAAATAGATATATAAAATCCAATTACAACTCCAAAAAAATTAATGAGGCTTAAAACAGACTACCAGACTTAGTGAAGCTGAAAAAGAAGGCAGGATTTTTTGTTCTTTTTTCTCCCATTTTCATGTATATTTGTTGCACCAAAAATCTTTGTATTTTAACTGTACAGGTGCTTAGCTATGGAATACTTGAGGCTTCAAGAAGTACATTGAGAAATGTCTTCTGAAAATGTATTCTAGGAGATAAATGAAGATGTGAAATATGACTAAAGTTGCTTATCACTCTGCTCATAGGACACATTTTTTTCTCTCTCCTTTCCTCTCAGAGACTTTTAAGTGTCAGCACAGAAAAAAAACCCTGCATTTAAGAGCTCCTCTAGCAGAAAGCATAGAGTTGATACCTGTGCTAGGAAAGGGGCAACAACTTAACCGCCTGCATTCATGTTACAGACTAAAATGTATAGTTTTGATTTTCATGTTATTTTTAACTTGAGTAATGCATGACAAAGTCCTTGACTTTCCTGTACAGCAATGGTGATCCATGGTGACGTCTGCCTAGACACTAGTGATGTATGCAAGAAAACTATGACTCTTCTTTCATTGCCAACAGAAGCCATTGCACGGCCAGTTAATTTCATTAGCTTAAAGTTTTGAGCTGGACACCTTAAAACAGCTTAAGGTTAACTGTTTAAGGCAATAGCTTGAAAAAATATTTCATTTAAAGGTTCTGAGACTAGGTACTTTTAAGGCATCACTTGTCAGTCAAATTTAAAGTCTCTTTATTTCAATTATTTTGATTGCTTTAAGCACAATGCAGAAAGAATAATAATATTTCTTTTTAAATTAATCAAACTTACAAGGCAGCTAAACAAAGTATTTCAGATTATTTAATAAAATTAAATTGAAAACAGTGTTAGGACTTGTATTATCTGATCTTGATGCTTCTCTGCATAAAAACCAGCCCACCTATGAAGAAGCCATATTCCCTACTCTCCTTACATGTATATCCATGTAAGGAGACTTTCCAATGAAAGTCTGAAAAAAATAAAATACCAATAATAAAAACTTTCTTGTCATATGTGCAGTGAGGACAAAAAGCAATCTATTTCCACAAAAATTATTTCTGCCTTGCTACAGTGCATTACCAAAATAGGACTACAAACATGAAAATATTAATTTCACGTTTGGTATAGTTGATATATGCACAACCATAAAGCAATGCTGCATACTACTGCAGCTCTAATCCACTCTACACCCTCTTATCCTCCATCCCACCCCCCAAAAAAGCCCCAATATCTCAATACCTTATTGAATAACATCACCCCATGTTCACTGGTAAAGATAAAAATCAAAGAATCGCTCTCACTTTTACCAGCTAGAAAGTTCTACCTGTCATTTAAGTCCCTACATAAAGTGAAAAGCTGAAAAAAGTTGGTTGAATTTTCACACTGCTCTTTGCCATAGAATTAATCTCTGGAATAGAAAAATGCTGGGGGAGAAACAAACTCAGAAACACAAAAACCCCCACCTTTCAGTAGAAAGGACAAGCTTCAAAAAGGGGGTTAAGTTCCACTTGTAAACAGACTGTGAATACAATCACTCCCTCCACCCTACTCTAGCTTTGACCTTATAATAGCCCATTGTACTGCTCACTGATACTCTCCAGCTGTCGTCTACTTGGATGTCTTGTATGCAGACAAGCCAATTTTCATCATAAGACATATGCCTAAATTTTTCCAGAATGGAGGATTCAGACACTTAAGGAAGAAATGACAAGCAATTAAAAAAAAAAAATAAAATTAAGCGCACTTGCAACCCCAGCCCTCACAAAACAACAACAAAATATATCCTATATTGCAAAGAATATTAAATAGTTCTCATGCATACAGACTTCTCAGGAAAGCTTGATTTCCCTGTAAAAATGATGCTGGAGTTTACCATGTTTTTCTCCTAAATTGAGGTGTTTGTGTTGTTTCAGCATTCAGTGAATATTTCAGAGAAGCCTAAAGGAGATTTTATGTAAGAAAAAACCCAAATGAGTAAAGATGTGACAGTTGTGAAACCGGATATATACCATGGCTATGAAAATGGTGTCCTACTTCAGGCACACATTGGAACAATATTTTTCCAGAGCTGGCTATACTCCATAAAGCTTTGATTGCATTTGCCTTACAGAGCATCTTTAAGTTCCAAAAGAGATTACCTGTGTACATGGATATCACCTCTGACTGCATGCCTATGACTCTAGTTTGGTGTATGCAACCTCAGCTCAGCTCTCAAGTGAGTAACTGAAAAAGCAGTATCAGTCTGGGCTGAACTGTGGGGAGCTCAGCAGGCGCCGAGAAACCCTCCTGAGATGCAAAGAAAGATTAGCACAGTTCACCTCTGCTGCCAAGAGCTCTTGTTAGCATACCTGAGCTGCTGACACTTTACAGACTAGTGCATCCTCTGCTCACAGAAATATCACTGTGTTGGGTGTTTCTCTACAGCTTTCATGTGAAAACTAATCATGATCCTAAAATATTAGATGAGAGCATACATATCACTTACGTGTACTACTATGTGTATATGTAGTAATTTTGAGTTCTCAGAAATCAACTACAAGTCATCTTTTAAACATCATAAAATAATAGAATTGTTTGGGTTGGAAAGGACCTTTAAAAGTCATCTTGTCCAACCCCCCTGCAATGAGCAGAGATATATTCAACTAGGTCTGGTTGCTCAGAGCCCCATCTAATCTGACCTTGAATGTTTCCTGGGACAGGGCATCTACCACTCCTCTGGGCGACCTGTTTCAGTGTAAAAAATTTCTGCCTTATATCTACTCTGAATCTACTCTCTTGCAGTTTTAAAACCATTAACTCTTGTCTTATTGCTACAATGCGTCCTAAATAATCTGTTACCATCTTTCTTATTACCATCTTTCTCTTTAAGTACTGGAAGGCTACAATAAGGTCTCCTCAGAGCCTTCTCTTCTCCAGGATGAACACCACACTCAAACTTTCTTCACAGGAAAGTTATACCAACCCTCTGATCATTTCTGTGTCCCTCCCTTTGGCGCACTCCAAGAGGTCCATGTCCTTCTTGTGTTGAGGGCTCCAGAGCAGGACACAGTACTCTAAGCGAGATGTCACCAGAGCAGAGGGGCACCTTGCTTGACCTGCTGGCCATGTTTCCTTTGATGCAGCCCAGGATGCGATGGGCTTTTGGGGCTGGAAGCGCACATTACCAGCTCATGTCCAGCTTTTCATCCACCAGCACCCCCAAGTCCTATTACACATGGCTGTTCTCAATCCCTCCATTGCCCAGCCTGTATTGATACAGACAGGTAGGGTTATTTGTTGAGACTCAGCAGTTGGCAGAAATAAGTGTACCTGCTCATTTCAAGATACCTTTTTTTCTGGTTTATTCCTCCTGTCATTCCTAGTCTGAACTCAGAGAAGCATCAAGAAAGTAGAAATGAGATTAAAGATATTAAGATAGAAAAATGGTGTTCACTTGAAAGTTTAAGCATAGAAAACAAGCATTTTATTTCATAATCTCTGTTTATCATGACTGTAGAAGAAGGGCACAAGTGAGGCTCCTGATCAGGCTTCAGCAATTCCTCCAACCTGGAAGAAACTTTGAATACAAAGGAGCAAAGCATGATTCTTGTTCTACTTTATTTAATCCCTGGATGCCACCCTAAACTGCTACACAGATCCACTGCTTTGTTATAGGTTTGCAAATACATAAATAGTAAAATCTGCATCAATTGCTACAAGTGTTAACTGATTTCTCATCTTTCAGTAGGTATTGCAAAGTTTTGCCAGGATAAACAAAGCTAAGGCCTTACAAGACTTAAATTTGGCTTGGCTTTACTCAAACTGGTGTACTTAATAACCATCACCAGAAGGCTTTCAGGAACTGGAACATGCTGTGCAGGAAAATTTCAGCACAATATTTGCTCTTTGGAAAGGCTTATGCTGGTAGCTAACAAAGATCTTATGCTGGAAGGAATTCAGGTCATTGACAGAAAAGGATAGTTTGACAGTGAAGAGCAGAAGTATGTGACCTTGAGACAAACATGCTAAGAACTGAGGGTCTTTTAGAAAAAGCAACACTTTGCGGAAATGGAGGGAAATTCATCTGGTGCGTATAAAAGCTACAGCTCTACTACCTCTTCCAGAAAAGCCACGTCAACTAAAATCAGATTGAGTAGTCCAGGAGACTACACATTCAGATAGCCACGTAGGGTAGAAAAGGTACAAGCATATCAAACTCCCAGTGTCAAAACTAAGACCCTATTCCTACTCGCTTGCGTCCACTTCCTGTGGAAACAGCTGTTCTACAGGAATACTTTGCACCTACCCCCATAAACACACACAAGATGGTTTTGCCTTTGGAAAAGTCCCTTTCCACCCCCAAACTTTTAAGTCAAACACAGAATCCAGAGCAGAGAGATCCGAGTATCCACTTTGTTATTTTTTTAAATTTTTGTTTGTTTAATAAAATAATTAAAATAAAAAACCCAACCAACATCCTCTCCTCAAAAAAAACCAAACACACCCAACAACAAAAACAACCCACACATAAAAAATACCAAAGTTTTAACTCAAGCTATAGCTATGCTTTCTCCATAAATTTAAAAACTTTCAGGACTGTACCATTAGCTAGTTACCATAAAAATGCTGCATAGCATCAGGACACCCAAGTACAGTACAGACTGAACATATCAAGTTCTTTAGTTATTAATTCATTTCACTTTGACACAGATGACCCATTTTTTTGTTTATGTATAAGAACAAATATAAAGTCTTGGCTGACCTTTGCACTGTTACTCTTGCTGGTACTATAAAGAATTAATGAGGTGGGGTTCACAAAGCACTTTGGGAACTTCATGTTCTACTGATATTCATTATTTAGTAAGACATGGGGACTTCCCAGCTGACCTCCAGCAGGTTTTCTAGACTCTATACTTCTGCTGGAGTATTTGTTTTTAAAAGAATAATACATAAATGTAACTCTCCATAATAATTTAGAAGGTTTCTTCAGACAACTCATAAACCAAGTGAAGCAATCCATCACTGTTAGAATACTTGGGCTTCTTTCATTTTTGGATATTAGCAGTTTGCACGTAATGGTTTCTGGTATGTTGCTTGAGCTGTTCTCCAAGACTAACTTCTGGAAAGATCCTCTACTACATCAGTTCAATCACCTCTGCCCTTCTGCTATCTAAGTTCTGGAACTCTGATGTGTATTTACATCAGGGCCCGGCCAGATCAGTACTGTGGGCATGTGTTTAGCAATTAGATATTAGTAGTGGCATACAAAGTGCTTCCTTATCTGCCACAGCAGTATTTCAGCTTGTGCTTTGCAAGTGAGTCAAGACATTCCTGGGATGAGCTGCTGCAGATGTCTCTGCTGAACCTTCAGTGTTATTGACTCTGCTAAGATGGTATCTCTCAGTAACAACTCATGCTGGAGCTAAACATGTCTACAAATTCCCTCTTTCCTAGACACTCTAGGACTTATTGCTGCTTGGATGACCTCATTAGGTTAATAAGCAGCTTTTACAAGGAGAGAGAACTGTATGTTACCACTAATAATTTCTATATATTTTATCAGTTGTGAGATTTTTCTAAAACTTCTCTGTAGTTCCAGTGTTTCAGAAAGAAACCATCGTGTAAGCATACTGCTCCTCATCCCTAGCTTTCTGAAATTTCTGTGCTAGGAACATTTTTTCTCAGACTGCCCAACACTGAATGAAAATATATATCATAAACGTCTGGGCTTCCCAGTTCAAGAAATACAGAAAACTACTGGAGAGTCCAATGGAGGGCTACAAGGATGATTAGGGGACTGGAACATCTCTCTTAGAAGGAAAGGCTGAGAGACCTGGGCTGTTTACCCTAGAGAATAGACTACTGAGCTCTTATCAATGCTTATAAATATCCACAAGGATGGGGCCTTGTGGATATCCAAATAATATCCAAAAGGATGGGGCCAAGCTCTTTTCAGTGCTGACCATTGACAGGGCAAGGGGCAACAGGCACAAACTAGAACACAGGAAGTTCCACCTCAACATAAGGCAAAACATCTTTTCTTTGAGGGTAACTGAGCACCAGAACAGGCTGCTCAGAGAGGCTGGGGAGTCTCCTCCTTTGGTGGCTTTCAAAACCTGCCTGGACACGTTCCTCTGCAGCATGCTAAAGGTGAACTGGGTTTAGCAGAGGGGTTGGACTAGGTGATCTCCAGAGGTCACTTCCAACTCCTGCCATTCTGCTATTCTGTGATCAGCTTTAAGAAAGTGTTCTCATACTAAATCTCATATTTCTGCATATACTGGAGTGATAGCTATTTAATATGGAAGCACGTAACTGTCCCATTATGTTATGTATTATCCAAACTGGAAAACAACACACTAAACAGCTGTATTGTACATTTAGAAAGAATGTGGGCTAGTTGCCAAAACAAGGGAAAGTAAAATAGATGTAGAAGGACAAAGTGTCTTTAAAGCAAGGTCACTCAGTAGATCTGTGGCAGATACAGGAACAAGGAGAACATAGAGTCTTTGCTCACAAGGTGGTGACCTCAGCAACAAACCCTAGAAACTGCGTGCACATATTAAACAATTCTCCTTAACATTTCCTTAGGAAGTTTCACATTTTTCTGCACTAAAAATGTTAACGTATCATGATGATTTCCTATTCCTGTATGACAAACCTTTCTCTCATCTTCATCACTGCTCTTATCACCTACACTAGCGTGGCTTCTCTACAGTCCTAGAATATGGTTCCACTGTGCCACAACAGAAAGAGCAAACATCAAGAACAACCAGGCTTAGTCATTCTTCCAGTAAAGCACTGCATGAGGGTTCAACCTTTTTCCAAATTTGTCAGCCTTTAAATGCATCAGTTTTCTATCATGCAGAAACTGTTCTAATCCCAGTTCTTAATCACTCATGATAACATTTAATGTGGTGTTATAAGACCCTTACTGCACAGCTCATTCTAATGCTAATCATCTCTCCTATACTGATATAGCTGGGAGCAACTACAGCATACGTTTTTCTAATACACAAATTTTACTTTTTGTATTAGATGTGAGATTCATCAGAACACTAATCTAGAATTCACAGTTCAATTAATTTTTAATTTTATTTTAACAGCCCTTCTGCAAAGAAACTCACTAGCATTTGTTTTATTATTATTATAAAATTTCGCTGCATAGCCTCCCCAGTCAAAACACCTTACAAGAAAACTACTTCTCTTTACACGATTTCGATAGGGTTTAATGACAATAAAACAAACTTTACATTATGAGAACAATCCTCACCAATAAAGCATTTTCAACTGTTACTTAAACGAATCCACATTCGCACAAGGTCGCAGTTCCACATAGTAAAATCTGTAGCACACATGAAAGCAACTAAATATAAATGAATAACTCAGTAGGATAGTATTCTTGCTAGTACAGAACTAAACCAGCAGAATTTCTCCATGCCTCACTTGTAATTCCTTGCCAGGGATTCTTTCGGAATGAAAGATTCCCTCCCCAAAAGAAGGTGTCTACATATCAATATGGAATTGTAGGAGACAAAACATCTGACTTTTAAGACTTTTCAGTCTTTAACAAACCTCTACCCACAAAAGTTGCTTTTGCATATTTAACAAAAGTGCTCTCTATTTAGAATGAACAATTGAAATGCAAAGATAAGCCTAAATCCCTGCAATTTAAAATCCACATCATTAGGACATTCAGAATCTAGTGTGATTGGTGCAGTTACAGACCCTCTTGAATCTGAAGGCAACAAGTAGCTGGGTGTTTATCTATGGAATGAAAACCACCACTTAACAGCATCTGAAGTTAAGTGTCATCAATGACTATTAATCACTCTGGTTGTGTTGACAGTCAGTATTTTTCAGCTTGCACAGCTGCAATATGATATCCAGTAGGACTAGACTGAGAAAGAAGACAGCCATCCATAGATCAAGCAGCTCTCAGACAACACAGGAAAATACGATAGTCCAATCCCTCTTGACAAGCTTGCTTCATGATTGTAAAGTACTTTGCATGTTTGCTGTCTTCTGAAAGACATTGAGAACACTTAGTAAATAATACATGCACAAATACAGCAGAAGCCTAGCCCTTTGCAAACAGCATTATGTTTATTGAGTCTCCAATAAAAGATAAAAATGTTTAAATCAGAAATGCTTAAATGGAAGAGCTCCCGTGAAATGAATTATACAAATCACAGAACAATAGGGGTTGATCTAGGTCTAGAGCTCATCTAGTCCAACCCCTCTACTAAAGCAGGTGGGTTTGGAAAACCTCCAGAGGAGGTCCCACAGTCTTTCTGGTCAGCCTGTTCCAGTGCCCAGTCACACTGAAAGAAAAGATGATTTTCATTATGTCGAGGTGGAACGTCCCACGTTCTAGTTTGTGCCTGTTGTCCCTTGCCCTGTCACTTGCCAGCACTGAAAAGAACCTGGCCCCATCCTCTTTACTCACCTCGTGAATATTTATAAGCATTGGTAAGATCTCCTCTCAGTCTTCTCTTGTCCAGGTTAAACACATATACAAGTTAGCTGTTTTGATAGTAGCTTGCAATCACTTAAATAAAAAGGCAGACCAATAATCTGCCTTTAAAATTATTTATGGAATTAGCAAAAATCGCCATTCCCTTCAGTAAGGGACATTGCAAAGCCACTCAAAACATACTTGTATATGCATGTAACAGTTCTAATGAAAGATCAGCACCTCCCCACCCCCAGTATGCTGCTTTCTGCCTTTAGAAGAAACATTATTGTCTCTTCTCCCCAAGCAGTAAAATGGATAATTGCAAAGTGTCCTTCTATTCCCACTCTATCACTCCCTTTAGAGACTGTATTTTAGCTTCTAACATACTTGCCTTCTAAACCTAATAGTCAAGAAAGCCTAATGTTTTTAATTCATCATATTTGGAAAGCAGAAAAAGTCTTTATCATTTATGGGTTCCAGCATAGCTAGGCTCTTAACAGATATGGCAGAAAACCTAAACCATGGAACCCTCCTCTACAGCAACCAGCATGCCAAGCAGATGAGCAACCCTTCGCTTTCCTTGTGGTGTAACTTTCTCATAATCTACCTATTTTAAATGCTTTCTCCGGGTGAAACAAAGAGGACCAGGGTGGTAAATTAGGAGTGCTGAATAAGACTCATGACAGAGGCAGGGGTTAATTTGTTCAAATCATGTATTATCAAATTATTAGAAAAGCCTGACTTGTTTTCAGTATAGTTCTCCATCTGTAGAAAAGCTGAATGTAAATTCTGCAATTCTCCTCTTAAACTCCGCTACGTAAATTTTCAGCTACACATCTTCCCTCATACATTTGACACTCTTTTGGAGCAAATGAGCCAGAAAACAAAGCTGAGAGAGAACTTAGTTCCAGCTACAGGGTCAATGCAACTTTATATACACCTGACATTTTAATCTCCCCCATTAAGCATGAGCCTGAGCAAGGAAATAATAAAATAAATAGAGAAAAAAATAGCCCAATCTAGCTTCCATGCACAGACATCAGGGAAGAAATTTTAAGCAGATCAAACTCACAGCTGTTCACCACTCTAGAGTTCTGTTTAGCCACATGTAGTACCACAGCAAGACAAAACATTAAAAATGCTCTTTAGTATCAGTCCCCAGGCCCCAAATCTTCATGGAGTGATCAGATTTTATTTCCTACCTGCAGAAAACATCCCTTTCAATCACAGCTAATTTTAAAGTGCCTTACCCAGGACTTTGTGTAATGATGTAGGTTTCCCCCCTACCCCCAACTGGCAAGCGATCTTGGTTTTGTGAAAGCACTAGAAACTGCATATGAACACATTAGGCTTGTGGTCAATGTAAGGGTTAATTATATAAACAGGTTAAGAGGGTTTGTCTTGAACAGTTTGACAGAGAATTGCATGTTGAGAGGATTTTCCAGCTTTATCAGAGTTAACACAGAAATCAATATGCTTTTCTACTTGCATGTCTTTTTCTCATGTCACATCCAACCATTATCTAAGATAATGTATTTTAAAGATAAAGAGTTTCTTTCCAATCTTATTTTTTTCCATGAAGCCATAATGATTGGTTCAAATTGTATAGCAACATACACTAATGTTAAAACATAGCACTGCAACTTCATCATACTTTTAAAGTATAAATAGAAGAATGTATACTGAAGGAATGCAGTCTTCAGAGATTTACTTTGCTTGTTAAAAATGAATAAAAACTAAATAGCAAAGTATAGTATATTACTCTGTGTATAGTTTCTCTCTAAAAGTCATGACCTAATAGATTTTTCATGAGACCTAAACAGTGAATACAAATAAACAGGAATGCTGTAAAATAATCTTAGCATAGGGGAGCTAGAAAGTACTTGCGTATTTCACTTTTGAGAAATTGATGTGATAAATATTGTGATGATCAAGGCAGATGATCCTTTCACTATATCGTGTATTTCCTTACATCTGAGAGACCAGGTGTCTGATGAACATACCTACTACTCCACTTGGGGTACGCTGATGTAACATGAAATGTATAGATTGAAAAGAGAAACTAGAAAGTAAACCAGGTTGTAATTGTTAACGGAATGCTGAAATCTGTGAAATAAAATTGATGCTGTCCAGAATCTTCATTTTGTACCACTGAAGGGAGCAGAGGCCACCTTCATTCTGAGCAAAAAGCACAGTCGGTATTGCCTTAGGGCCTTGTTTCATAAATTTCAAGAAAGACCTGCTTATTCTTGTCCAGATACATTTGTTTTGTTGTTTGTTTTAAATAAATTAATTTCATCTTACCTTGCTAATCAAGTAAAAGAAAGGCCAAAAGTGAAACATGAATAAAAAATCAAAGTTACTTATTCAGGAAAAATCTTAGAGAAAATCCCATGGGTTCTTGTCACTGGGATTCTGAAACTTGCTTTGAAAGCATTTTTTTTCCCCACTTATGATATTTCAATGTTATTTGGTAGGTAGGTGCTACAGTTAAAAATAATTACTTTCATAAGCTGAGCATCTAAATTCTGCTCAAGAAGATGCCTCAAAATATTACTTATCAACATTTAGTTTGCTTGCTTTTGTGTTTATGCAACATTCCAAGAGAAAATATGAATGTGACTAGGGTAATGCTTCCCAGCCTAAGCATCAGTGCCATTCTTTTTAGAAAATATCATCATGATTTTTGACCAAAATATTGATTTTTCCTGGCAAGGCTAATTAAAATTCCAATTTTACCCAGAGCAATGGATGTTGTTCTATCTTATAATGAAAACCAGAAGTAAATACATTGGACTATTAATAAGCAATTTATTGAGAATCAGTTTTATTTCCACCTACACAAAACTACATCACTCATTCATAAAAGAATAGCATAAAGGAAAATAAATACAAAACCCACAGCAGCAAAGAGTCAAATGCCTTAGAAAGACGACATAAGTATCTAATCTTTTTAGGCACACAGACACTATGTTAATAATTGCTTTAACACATGTGCAAAACACTGATCTGATAGAACCCTATTCATTTGGTCTGCTTATTGTAAACAAACTAAGTAGCTCTCTTCCTCACCTTCAAGAAGAACATTAGTTATCTTTCTGTAAATAATCATGCCCTTAAGCATCTCTTCCTTCCTACACTACTGTGTGATGAGGGACTCTGAGCCAATGTCCTACCTCTGTCTCCAGATTTTACTTCCTAGAAGTATTTAATGTGATGGACACCTTTCTTTAAGAGATTACAGCTCTTGAGCAACTCTGGTTTAGAAATAGGAATTCCAAGAGTACTTACCCCAACCTGTGTTAGGACATGAAACTTTGTCTCATAGTCAGCATATGAAACATTATGTGTTTAATAGAATATTTAACTGTATATAAAAGAAAACCTGCAAGGATGACATAACAGCACATAAAATATCTTTACAGATTTTCTGTTTTCAAATATATCCAATTTCAGAACCTGTCACAGAAACATAGACAATAAATGATTTTATTAATCCTTAACCATGTTGAAGGACTTTTCTCATTTAAACTCAATTAAGCTCAGAGTCTAATTCAACCATTCTAGAAGTATTTATTACACAACATAAACATCAAATACCAAACAGACATCAGCTTTGCCTTGTCTCCCACAAAATAAAAATACTTTGGCCGATACGTTGGCTTTTCAGATTATATATTCATTGTTCAAGGCAATCATTCAAGGAACTTCAGAGACCAATGAAAACACAAAAGGGTAAATTTCATTCAAACCTGAATAAGTTTAGTTAGTTTGGCAAAAGCAATAGTGCCTCATTCCAGAAGGTGAAAAAGTAAAGATTATTAGCATAGTTTCTGGAGCACTACCAACTAGGCTGCAAGTTAAAACTTATGATGATCCTGTAACAAGATCATTAATTCACAATACATAAACAATATTAAATAACACGAAAATCAAGAACTGCTTTACATTTGTCCCAGCAAAGTGATGTTCTTTAGGATTCAGAAACACAAAGGAATTCATTGTACAGTTGGTAGTAGGTTTTGCAAGGTTTAAAGTACTCACCCAACCAGTAAAAACTCATTTCTCTTGAATATAACCGAATAAGCTACTAACACACAGAGTAAAATACTTCTAACAAATAGTAGTCCAAGATGATGAAAAAACACTGTGGTGAATAAATGGAGGGAGAGGTGAGAGGGAGAAATAAATGTCCCAAACTTTTATATGCAACTCCAGAAGAAAAGCAAAGCCAAATACTATGAAAATCCATTAAGATTAACCCACTTACCTTTTTTTTTTTTAAAACAAAACAAACAAACAAAAAAACCAAAAAAACCACACAAAAAAAAACAAAAAAAAAAAACCAAAAAAAAAACAAAAAACAAAAACACACAAACAAACCTGGGAACAGCTCTTATTGGCTGTTGAGCCATAGCACTTGCTGCTGAATATCATTCAAATATTTTTAGGGAGAAATCACATCCATTATAGCATCCATCATTCAACTGATGCTTAAGCTTCCACTGGAGCTAAAGAAGCAAATCCAGTTCCTAATGGCTAAGTCACCATCAGCTCTGTCACATGAGATCAACTCATCACCACTCAGTGCCAAAAAAAATCAAAGGTGGCAAAAAAAAGCAAAGGAAAGAACAATAGTCTTCCCAGTAAAAGAGCTCTGCCCTTATCAAAAACTAGTTGTAGGGTGGCCTCAGAAGAAAAAACTACCACGTGCTTTCTGCCTACCAAAACTTCTTGTGTAGTGGGAAAGACCCGATTCCTCTGTCAAATGAGTCCAGTAAAGTCAGACCCTATTCAACCACAGGAATAAAACTCAAAAGCAAACAACAGTACTAAACTATCTTGCACTTCCCCTTGAAAGGAGTTTTAAGGTACCACTTCCAGGCACCCACCTGCAAAGCAATAACGTGCCAGCAGTTGGTACTTACCACTGGCTATACGTCAAATGATGCTGGTTCCCTTTAGATCGACTATGAAGGGCTGGGCTGCATCTTATTCTCAGCTTTTCCTTTTGGTTTGTCAGAAGAAACATAGAAACATAGAAATATCTGGGTTGGAAGGGACCTCTAGAGGTCATCTAGTCCAACTCCCCTGCTGAGAGCAGGGACATCCTCAACTAGAGCA
>JAAGNO010005704.1:0-25351 GCA_033439905.1 Ceryle rudis | reverse complement strand
TTTTGATTAATGTTTTGAAAAGTATATATATTATATAAAATGAAGTTTGCCAATAGCACCTCTAGCTGGCGAACTCAACTCATGTGACTATTAGGTTTCATGTTTAATGCTGGTTGTTTTTGGAAGTTAACAGGGTTTGGGTTTTTGTCAAACAGTTTTTGCATCTATTACCTTTTATTGCAGAGTGTTTTGCAGACAAGGGAAAAGCTTCTTTGGGAGATAGGCAAGTAAGCAGGTGCCCCTTCATCCTTTCTGAAAGGCAAAGCTGGTGTGTTCTGAATATACTGCTCAGTAGGCCAGAACAGAGAAGCATTACAGTTTCTAAATATGTTGATACTTAGTATTTAATAATTTGTTAATTGCAGATTGTTTAGTTCTGCTGAAGATGTGTTCTCCCACTGCAAAACAGACCATCAATTTAACATCAGGGATGCGATCAAGAAATATGGTAAGTTGCTTTCACAACTTGGTTCCTTCTGTATCTCAATACCTGGTGTAAAATAAATGGCAAAGATTAGGGTTTTTTTGTAGCTGATTTCCTGCTTGTAGCTCAGGTTCCAAGATTGAACAAGATAAGCTGTTGTAGAAAAATGCTTGTATGTTATCTTTGTGTTGGCTGTTTCCTGTATGCTTATGTACCAGTAGAGCTCTTAGCTAGTAACAAAAGTAAGACTGATCTCTGCTGGCTTATGCCAAGTCCCCACTGCCTCCTTGATCGACCTGAGCCATCCCACACAGCATGCTGGAATAAAAGCTGTTTACCTGTGATCTGCTTGGAACTCTTGCCCAACTAATGGCACTGTTGTTGGGTTCCGTAGCAGAGATCAAAGTGGATGTATCCACCAAGAGTTCAGGTAACTGGGCTGTACTGCTGGCATCTTTGAAGCATCTGCAGTCTTGGCTTAAGTTCCCTCAGGTGATCCAGGAAGGTGTATCCTTCCATGTCTGTTTCATCCCTTCCAAATGAAGTTTAAGGTTGGCTTTCAGTTGAAGCTGTTGTGTATTTAGGCCAAGTTGGTGACTGAAGGAAGACACATACAAGAAAATGTATGTGAAAGGGGGGGGGAGGCTCTTTGAAATAATTAGGTAAGTGCTGAACTACTGAGCCTGAAATCCATTGCTTACTGCATACAGAAAACTGGAAAGCAGAGGAAGGAAAACAGTGTTGTAGGAGTGCTGTTGTAAAAGTGTGTGCTGAAAAGGAGTGAGAGCTTTTAAATGTTGTTATTTCTGAGCAAGGTGTCAGTTTAAATCAATATTGGCGTATATACTCAATGAGTAGGATCAATTTACATCTCCTTAAGCAGAAAGTTGAAAACATCAACAGAGGAGCACAACAGCTGAAAACACCAGCAAGGCAGCTAGTAGGAGATAAATGTGACTGTCCTGGTCTAGCGGCTTGCCAAATGAATGAAATCCCTGTTCATAGGCCACATTTGCATGTGTTCTGTTCTTAATTTGTGGCAAATGTGTTTGTCTTGAGGGTGAGAATTTCCTGTTGCAAAGAAAAATGTAAATGGCAAACTTAAGATAGGAAGACTGTGCTAGGTAACGGTGTACACTGCAAGGGAAAATTGGCCAATGGAAGAAGTAATTAATATTCATATGATTGTAGAATGCATGTGATTTTCTGTAACATAAAATCTTTCTTTTTCTTTTTTTTTCTTTCTTTCTTTCTTTCCAGGACTTGATTTTTATGGATATGTTAAACTAATAAATTTTGTTAGATTAAAGGTAGGTGTACTTCATGCTAGTTCTTTAATCTATGTCTGGAGAATGGGAAATCAAGATGCTGTGCTGTCAATCTGTCCTCTTTTTAATAACCGTATGAAATCTTATATTCTATTTCTACAGAGAAGAAATCATGGGAATTAAACCCGCTATTGATTGGTTTATTCAAATGTTCACTTGTTTTCCTTTTAAATATATTTAGTTAAGATGACCTTTACTTTTTCTAGAAGAGCTGTTCAGACTTGCAGAAAGCCCCCACTATGTAGTATCATGTTGTTTTGATAATTTAGCTAAGCCTTTGACTGCTGTCTCACTCCAGTAATGGGTTCACTTCTGGATAACTGAAGTTTCTCAGTGCTTGCATGATTTTTGGTCTAAGAGTCTTTCTTTGTGATGAGAGCTGCCCAGACCCCTACTGCACTGTTAGTAAGGACAACACCTGAACCCTTAGGTCCCAGAACCTTTGCTAAAATGATACCAGAACTGGGAAAGCTGATGGGAACTTAAAATGTTAAGTTAGGCTTGGGTATATTTTGTGTATTTTGTGACATTGAAGTATGTTCTTCAGCTGTTTCTTAAAAGTTTGGGTTCAGATTTAATACCATCTTGCATAATTAAACAATTTTTACTTAAAAGTTGACTCTCAAATCCTCAAATAGTTATTTAAGCATAACTAGCTATGTAGAGTAAACACAGAAATGGAAAAAATGAAGTCTAAAATCTGACCTGTCCTTTCCTGATAAACTGGCTGAATGCAAACGGCAGAGAATTTAAATTTTTGACACTTATCCCTACAGTATTGTTCATGTAAAAGCACTTGATAGGAGTAGTTTCTTGGCTTTATTGATTAGCCCTGTTCTAGGCTACATAGGCAAACACCTGAGTAAACTTGGTTCCTGGTGGCTGTGTAATCCTACAAGTATCCTTCAGTCTCTGACAACCTGCTGTGCTTTACTGCTTGTACTGGATTCCTTGATCCTGTTGCTCCCTTGGCTTTGGGATCCAGACTAGCTCATAGGTGTAGTTCCATGCTATGGTCTGGTCACCATGGCTGTAGTGGCAGTACGTGAAGATGAGTACTTGCTGTCAGGGCCAGGATGGAAGGCAGAAGTTCATTTCTTCTGTTGTCACGAGTCATGATTTCAAGTAATACCTTTCTCAGCTTTTGCTACAAAGCTTCTTTAATAATGCCCTATTTGTTTTAATAGGTGGAAGAACATAGCTTTGCCTTATTTTCTTTTGTCTTACTTTCTTGAATGAAATTGAAGGGCTGGGGTTTTCAAAGCAACTTGGTGTACACGCTCTTCTCCTTCTGTCTAGAAACCAACAGGAGCATATTTGAATTCTCTGGGCAGCCCACTGCCTTGGGAAGGAGAAGAATATTTGAAACCAGAGCTAGAAGATGATCTTCTACTTCAGTTTGGTAATTAAATATGTTTCAGTATGACTGTACTGTGGTGTGGGGTAAATGTAGCATTGGCAGGGTTGATGACATATGAAGCATCATCACTGTTATTTAGTTGATTTACATACCTGAGAAAGTTCACCTGCTACCTTAAGTCATGACATTAAGTTATGGTCTAAAAATTTTACCACATGTTATATGTTGTTTTTAATGATTGAGATTTCCATAGCCATGTTTGTTATCTGCATTCACTTACTGTAGATATGATGTTCATAGCGGAGATGCTGTAATTAAGTAATTAAGCAGGCCAAAGAGGCACTCTGCCCAAACTTCAGTGGAAGATTTAGGAAGCTTTAAAAGCTTCTAAATGTAGGTATTTAAGATCAGATGCATTCATTCAAGAATGTCCGCTAGAAGTAAGCATGCTGTATGATAGCAGAGATAATGCATGATAGAGGACATCGGTTATTTTAGGGATTTCATGTTTTACTGTATCACCTTCTGCTTAATGCGTGCTCTTTGCCCAAGCTATAGACTTTTGAGGTGCTGTTGCAGTTGCCAAAGGGTTATGGGGGTGATCTGAACTTCCAAAACCCTTTTTAAAGTATCTGTGCTTTGTTTCAGTCCCGTGGGCCAAGTAGTCAGTCTTCCATTATAAAAAGGGATAGACATGTGGGGTTGTTTTTGTGTTTTTTTTTTTTTTTTTTTTAATGAAGTAATTTGCACAATAAGCTGGCAGTTGCTTCTTACTATGTCCAAAACCACAGCAGCACCTTTTTTTATCCAGTGACATCTGTTGACATTAGCAGCTGAATTTAGCAAGATGCGAATAGGACATATTGCCGAGTCCAGATTTTGGTAGTTAAAAAGCAATGCTTCATCTAGATTTATTCTGCTCTTTTGAGTTTTGTGTGTTCATAAGCTTTATAAAAGCCCAAGGAATCGGTTTAAAAATTGAGTTACTTTTTAATTATTAAGAAATTTTAAATTGATCTACCTGCTTGCCTTTAACCATTACCATTAACAGCCCTTTTGGTCTCAGAATAACTGGAAAAATAGAGCATAGGACTGTAATTAACTTCATTTGCAGTCTAAACCTAATGTCTTTTTTATCAATAATGAAGCATGGGTATTTAAAGAAGCCTGAGTTCTGGATTTATTTGCTTTATTAACTGAGAGCTTGCTTCTAGCACACTTGCATTTACTGAGTAGTATTGTGTTCTGTGGTTAGTCCTATCAAATTCAGTGATGGTTCTTGTAAAACAGACCACGTTTACAAATCACCCAAGGACAGAAATAGCAACACTGAAAACATCCTGTGTTTGTGAGCTTCTGTGAAGCAACATGTGGGCTCTGAGCAACCTGATCAAGTGGGAGGTATCCCTGCCATTGACAGGGGGGTTGGAACTAGATGATCTTTAAGGTCTGTTCCAACCCTGACAATTCTATGATTCTATGTGAATAGTAGGTGGTTTACTTTTTTTCCTCATTCCATCAGATATAGATGATCTTTGTGAACCTGCAAACATTTTGCCATCTAACAGTTTAAATGATACCATGGTGCTCCTTGAACAAATAAAACATGCAGAACACCGAGCAAGACTTGCGGAGGCAGCCTTGGCTAGAGCACAAGATGATCTTCAGAAGATGAAGTAAGTGTTTGAACTGGAGTTTCGGGGTTTTTTATTTGGTTTGTTTTAGGTGAGATGAGATGTTCATGTTTAAAGACAATGGAAATTCAAAGAAGTGGTAGAACTTAACTACAGGATAGAACTTATCACTTATGTTGGGACTGTGGGTTTGACTTTTATAGATGATTAGTAAATGTCTTGTAAATGATGATTAAAAAAAAATGTACAAAACCTTCAGAAATTGAAAGAGTAAAGTATGCTTAGAAAAGCTAAATAAGCACATGGCCTAGAAACACATATTTCGCTTTGGACCACTGTTCCTTTTTCAAACACTTTTCTGTTAGTCTTTTAGATATGAATTTAAACATTGAAGACATACACAGTGGAAAAGAGTGGGGTATTGACAGGTTAAATAAGGGACTCTAAATATTTTCAGAGATAACTCCAAACAATTATGTTAGTAGTAGAATCCAGTTATAGTTTGGAGAAACTCTCAGTGAAATTAATAAACCAACTTTTGAGCTACTTTTATTTTCAGTCTCAGATATGGGTTCTGTTAGTTAAGAATATTCAGTGCATCACAATGAGGAATCAGGCCATCTCCATGGCTGTGAATACTACTTGTAAATCTTGAGGCCATAAAAATATGTATTGATTATGCTTGTGGATACAATGGGAATACAAATTTATTTTTGGGTCTCATAGGATTAAATCTTATACAAACATGTTATTTTAGGAAGTACAGGAAGTTTCTACACTGACAAACTTTTAATACAGATTCCCTTACCACCTTCTTTTCCCCATCCAAACTAGTTAAGTAGAGAAGTATTTGATGTGTCAAGACTGAAATAGTATTTTTGACTTTTTTTTTGTTCTATAAGGATGGTACTGCTAATGAGATGCTACCTACAGCTTCTATACATTAAGCTCCTATTTAAAAAAGTATTACCCCTGTTAAAGGTGAGTTTGGCTTTGGAGTGGTTTAGGATGCAAGCTTTGTTGGTGTAGGCTACGGAGGAATATTGCCTGGCTGAAGCACTTAACTTCATTGTGGGTATAGTATGAGCTGTTTGATTGTCAGCTTTTAATCCTGTTTTCCTGATAAAGTCCTTGGACTTGTTATATTTCGTCATCAAGAGCAGTTGGAGAAATGTGAACGTGTATATTAGGAATGCAAAGCCATGGAGGAGGAAAAATAAGCGGTATGAAATTAATAAATCTAATTTTAAACTGTAGTTTTTTCCACCCAAATGCTCAAGTTTTTAAGTACTTGCTTCTACCTTCTACTAGTCCTGCAGCATTGTATGGTTTGTAGTTCCTGTGCTGTTTGTTGTAGTGTCCTTATCCGCATTGCACGACCTGATACACCTGTTTTGACCATTGTGGTACTAGTTTTTGTACTGAAATGCTACTGGATAATTCCTCCTTTAAAAACTGAAATGAAGTCCACATGTTTCACTGGTGTTATTTGCTGGTTGAAAGCAGAAAGTGGTCCTTGCAGGAGATGCTGGAAGGAGAATGGTGTTGCAGCAGGCTGGAGGCGCCGGCAGAGGGAGGTTGTGCACACTTAAAGCTGGTCCCATTGTTGTGGAAACCCCTGCACAGCCTGGATTCTTTATCTCTTCCAGGTCCCTTCTCCCCGCCATCCCCTCCTCCTTTTCATGGTCCCATAAATGTGTCTCAAGGGTATATTTCAAATTGATTACAGACAATTTGCGCAGGATTTTGTGATGAACGCAGATGTCAGGAGCAGCTCATCATCCAGCACCACTGCAGACCTTCACGAGGATGAGGACGGTGTTTACTTCAGCTCCTATGGGCATTATGGGATACACGAAGAGATGCTAAAGGTTAGAAAGTCATCTTAACTCCATCTTAGTAGGACTAAAGAGGAAAGGTGGAATAAAGTGGTCTGTGTGCCTATAAATATACTGCAGAGCAGCTGCATTTTTAACCCTTACTATACACAATAGTTTTTCCTTGGTTGGATTGAGCGATCTTCTTTTAGTATTATTTCTTTTGTATAAATATCATTTACAGGAAGCATTAGGAACATAAAATCATTTACACATCTGTACCACAACCTCACTTTGCCAGAAGCAGCTTTTTCCTAGGTACTTACAACATAAAGGATAAAACATAGTCTAGACAGTGAATATTTTTCTTTAGTTTATATTTTCCTATTAACTGAAATTTGTTAGACAGAACCATTTCTCAAGTATTATGGTTTCCTGTTGCAGAAATTGTTGTTATTTGTGTGCATAGTTCAGTGTGTTGGAAACATGACACTGAACAGCTGGAAAAGTGTTACAGTCCTTTTATATCCCAAAGATAAAAAAATAATGCTTAAACCTCTTCAAAGGCAAACCTCTGTATACCCTTTTAACTGTAAAAAGACCACCAAATATAAAACCCATCAACTTATAATTCATATGTAAATAAAGTCTCTTAAAGCTTCCTTTCAGATAAAGTATCCTAGCTGTGAAAGTGATAAACAGTTTCATCATTTTAACGTGGAAATAAATAAAATTCCTGCCTGTTGTAGGGATACAATACTGAGTTTTGAAGTGGCTTTGTCCATATGGGTAGCATGCAAAGTTTTCTACTTTGTAAATCATTTAGTTGCCCCAGAGAAGTACACATGAATCCATGGTAAGAATAGTATAAGCATGAGGTTAATTTTAAGGAGGTAGGATTTTATAGAAGCACAAAGATGTCTGCAGAAATAGAGGAATGCTTTCTAAAACATATAGTCTAGAGAAATGATTTAAGTCTTGAAGATAAATAAAAACTGTAGAAGTTTGATTTTGCAGTTGTATGAAGGTATCATTTGAGATGTTACAGGCTATAGGATGAGGAAGCCTTTCTGTTTGCTAATAAACCTTTGTTACATTGACATTTTTAAGAAAGGAGCCTTGCTGCCTAAATTTCAAGCCTGTGCTGACACTGTTCAGTTTGGAAAGCTTTTTTTTTTTTCCCCTTATACCTGTCAGTGTGCGTGTGGTGGATTGTTTGGGGTTTTTTGTTTGTTTTGTCTGTTTGGTTTTTTCCTTCCCTGTAAATACTTCAAAGATGGGGAAGAAGAGTATTGTTACTTTATACTGGCTGAATGACTATTTGACTTTGCTCTATTTTTATTTTTTCTTTTCCTTGAGAATTTCTTGACTATCATCTTAATTTCCCCACCATTTTATTTTAAAACAAAATTATAAAGCATTACATTGAAATGGTGAGGGAGTGACTGGAACTGATAAATAGAGTGACCTGAAGTGAATGCCTGTGGCTTACTCGAGCAGCAGTGCATATAGTGGAGACAGTGGCTGGAATTGTATTGATTAAGTTGGGGCAGTGCTGAGGCGGTGTGAGTGGGCAGGGTATAAGGCTGAAGGCTTTCCAGCTCACTGCTTCCTCGATTGATGCTGAACATTCCAATATTTTTTTAAAACTTTTTTTTTTTTGCCATTTCAGCAACTCCTGTAAGAGAGGTAAAGTACTAAAAATAGTTGCTCTGAATATAAGGTCATAGTAAATCAATATGGATTTTAAAGGATCAGTTTCTTTTATTCATGTTAATTGTGATAACTTTAAAGTACCATTTTCTAAAATTATTCTGAGCTGTTTGAGCTCTGTGTTTGATAATCCTAAAGTTAAAAGTGGACTTTGGGATTTTCAAGCCTCAAAATAATTTCTTTTGTCTGCAGATTTTTTCTGAACATATTCTCAGTCTCTGTATTTCTAATAAGATAGACTTTGTTCTTTCTCACCAGAGAAAACGTTTTCAGTTTCTATATTGTTTCTAAAAATTCTTAAATATTAACTGAAATATAAGCAGTTGAATTTTATACTTCAGTATTATTTATAGATTGTCCTCCCTAGATAAAAATTGTTTACAATTTTTCTTTTTCTTTGGTCTAACACTTGAACTGCAACAGCAATTCCAAAACCTATACTTGGCTGTCAATTTCTGTACCTGATGATGCATATTAAGAGAATCAATGTTTTAATGGATTACCTTGCTGGTAGATTGACCTTCTGTATACTAAGATACTGTAAATGTTTAGTTATAAGCTTGAAAACATTCCAGCTTCTCAGGTCATGTTGTATTACAGTTATTTATTACACTGAGCTTTCATAGACTAGGCTGTACAGCTTCAATTTCTAGCTTGTCATCAGGTTTACAAATTTGCTGTTTGTTCAGAAATAGAAAAGGTTGATCTCATCCATAACTCTTTCCTTTTTTGAATGAGATCTTTGTGTCACAGGAGTGTCAGAGAGCAAAATGATACAAAAAGTTTTATGAACTTGTGACTCAAATTTTTAGCATTGTGTAGAAAGTTGTTAGGTGAAGTCACTGCAGTATTGCTGTTCCTGAAAAGTGTTGGAGAGGTATTAAGAACTTTGAAACATCTAAAATCAAATGCAGCAGGTCAGGAAACTGTAAGGTAATTTCTTATTTTTCCTCCAGAGACTCACCTGGCTTCATTTGCAAAGACAATAAATGGGAAGTGTCATCACTGTAAAGCCTTCATCAGTAGCCACAAAACATCTTTAGGCTGAGTTAAAAAGCAATTTTTTCAGCATTTTTGAATGATGCACTGTACCTAAGTAGAAAAAATGAACACTTCTTTGCTCCTTAAATCATAGGATAAAGTGCGTACAGAAAGCTATCGTGACTTCATCTATCAAAACACGCATATCTTCAAGGACAAGGTAGGCAAACCAGCTCAGAAAATGCAATAATTTCTGTGCTTTATTTTTTCTCAGGTGGTAGAAATCCTTCTGTCTACTTTGTGGATTGAGGAATAGCACATCGCATTGACAAGTTTTGATTTAGTGTACTCTGGCTTTATGAGGTGGTAGAGAGTGCAGAGTGCTGATAACAGAAGTGCTGACTGCTATTGTCATTGTTCGGTGTGCCATGTCGGGATGTTCATTAATTATCTTGGTGGGGTTAAGCTGAGCCTTTTTTGTCCAGTATAATAAGAGGAATCTATGTCAGGGGAAGTCTACCAAAATTTAGGTGAATTTCAGTTTGTGCCTGATACAGTAAAAACATTCTAGAAGCACGATGTAATTACAGCTGGGAGAGAAATCATATGCAACTGATTCATTGAATTGGTGTGGAACTAGTATTTCAACTGCAGCACAAGAGAGATTACACTGATGTTTCTTTGTGATCTCCCTACGGTTTTGATCCCTGCACAGTTGTGGTCCTCTTCTTGCCTTTCTGTATTTCTGATAGCTGTTTCTGGTGAATTTGTTGTCTTCTGAGCTGTGCTCTCCAGCTCTCTGTTCTGGGTTAGTTTTCCTCTACTTAGTGCTTACTACTACTATTAAGCTGTGTATGGATATTTTTTAATGTGAAACTGTGATGTTGAGGTTTATGGAAGGAAATCACTGTTCATTTTTAGTTTGATTTTGGTTGAGACTTTGTTAATAAATGCTTTAGAGTAGTTGAGGAGGTAATAAAAGTGCACTCATCTGGTAATTCCTAAATTGGAAATTGTGCTAGATACAGTTTTGTCTTTGTCAAGGAGTTATATCAAGGTAGATAGCACAAGCTCTTTGTATGTCTTATCTCAGCTTTCTTTTGGCAACTACAGCAGAAAAATATGAATCATAGAATGGTAGGGATTGGAAGGGACCTCTGGAGGTCAAGTCCAACCCCCTGCCAGCACAGGATCACACAGGGCAGGCCACACAGGAACAGATCCAGGCCGGTCTTGGAAGTCTCTAGAGAAGGAGACTCCACCTTCTCTTTAGGCAGCCTGTTCCAGTGCTCTGTCATTCTCACAGTGAAGAAGTTTTCCCTCATGTTGAGGTGGAGCTTCCTGTGTTTAACCTTGCTGCCATTACCTCTCGTCTTATCACAGGACACAATTGTGAAAAGAGAGTGGCCTCTTCACTTGACATTCACCCTTCAGATATTTGTAAACATTAATAAGATCTCCAGTAAAAGAGTTTTCTTCCTTTTTAACTTCAATCCATGTCACAAGCCTGTTTCTACTAAGGATTTCAAAGCTCTTTAGTTACAATGCAAGAACAAGTCGAAGTGTTGTAGAAACATGCTTGTAGCTACATAAAAGATGCAGGTGACTGCATAGATGTGCAGCTCATCCAACAATGCAGAGAGATCAATAAAGGAAAGAAAACTTCAGTGGGAGAAATTCAGTTTCACAGATGCCCCTAAAATTGATAACTGCAGGTTTTCACAGGGTAAGACTGATGTTAAATTAGATGGAATGTATGTCCTAATGGAACAGTAATTTTTTAGCATTGGTTGTCTTTTTCTGCTGTATGGGCACACTGGTAACATTCAAAACAAAGTGTGGATGAACTGTTACAGACAGTGTTGCTTCAGCCCCAGCTGTAGATGCACTTGCTCAGGAAACAAGAAGAGAATGTGTGTGCTTACTCTGTTTTTACTTCACATGAAATCATTCAACTTCTGGAGAAAAGTTTGTCTATTATCACAACATCTACAGTTTTCTGAACTCTGGGATTTTACAGCAGTTTTTCAATCAAGATTACCTCAAAGTCTTAGTTTATCCAAACCCATCATAGTGTGTTGAGGTTGAAAGAAAAGAAAGATTTTTTCAATTTATTTGAGTTCCCAACAGCTTCCACCCGGGTGACCAGTGCTCCACTGAAATGTGTGTGACTAAATATTGATGTAGCTTTCACTTGGTATGCTGTTATGGAAAATACATAGGAAATTTTTTTTTTTTTTGAGATCTAGACTTCTGCTGAAGGAACTATTAAGATGATTTGCTTAATTTATGTAGTATGTGGTGCTCTTGGAAACATATTAGCGAGTGACACTTCCAACTTGAAGAAAGAGGTTGTTTTCCCTTGAAGTTTGATCAGAATTTAATTAAAAAAAAAAGTCTGATACCATGTTTCCTAGAACTCCCACATGGTATTACTGCCTAATACTCAGTGATGCTTTTATGTTGTCATACTGACTTTTGATGCAAATCTGCAGTATCTCAAATAGGAGTGGTTACGTGGTAACAGATGATAGGATATTTAGGTTAGCTTATTGCACACACTTTATTCAGAACCAGCAGTTTGTTTGGTCTCTCTTAGCTTTCAGAAGAAATTATCAAAGCTTGAATGAATCCTGCTTGCTGTCTTAATTTTCTACCTGTCATATGTACTTGATATGAGAGTAGGACAATTCAGATTACATAGCAGGAGTAGTTAGGGTGGCCTTGCTCAGAAAAAGAAGATATGATCTGTTTTACAACAAGAGTATTGGTGGAAAAATAATTGGTTAGAAAACTGCTACTGCTGTGCTTAGCTTTTGTTGTAGTATAGAAGTCTGAGGCAGGCATCAGTGCCATATGGAGGAGGAGAAAAGAGGTTTTAAGTGTTCCTACTAAAAGTTTGTCAGTGGAATTAATTTAGTGTCCTGTTTTTCTGAGTGTGAAATAATTTTTTTTTTTCTGTCACTAAAAGTAGAATATTGGCTTTGATTAGACTGCAGAGAAGGGTGTGATGCTGTCGTAGATTATGGTATAGTCAAATCTCCAGTCCAGCTGCTCCAGATCTCTGGTGAGAAGCCATATGCGATCCCTGCAAGGACACACTAGCTGTAGACTCATGTCCTCGGGCTAACTGGTGATGATTGTGCTTGTCTTTCCGTTCCTCAGATATGTTCCAGCTTGTATGTTTTTTCTCCTGTGCCTTTTTCTCCAACCTCATCCCCCGCCTAAGGCTATATGAGTTCCATCTGGGTTCTTAAGTGACCAGGGCAACCGTCCAAAGTGGTGTCTATTTTGATTTTTTTTTTTTTCCAATTTGTGATGATTGCTCTCTTTCACGCAACTGTATGTCAAGATCATTCTTTCACAGAGGTTTATTTTCGGCTCTGACTTCCACCTTTCACAGCCCAGCAATTTTGTTAGCTACCATGGGTAGTGTTAGAATAGATGATATTAGTGGGCTTGAGTTCTCAGCAGCTGCAAGAACATTGATTTTTACTTTCTATTCCAGTCTCTAGAAGACTTCAGCCTAGGCATTTATGTAGCCATTACGTACTCATAGGTAACTTGTGAATGAGTTGTAGAATTGACTCCTGTTGCAACACAGCTGCCAGGATTTGTGAGTGGAACAAGTAATTCTGCCCACAGCTACTGTCGCCAGCCTCTATACAAAATGCTGTAAAAAAATTCATCATGCTAATTTCTTTTTTTAGTCTGATTGCAGAGTGTAAGTTTTTCTACCAAGACAGGTGGCAGTCAACTCTTCAGTCATTGCTTCCCAGTACAGCACAGCAGAAACTCACACTATGCTGCTGAGGATAAACAGCTATTTTTATTCATGCTGGCTTCAGAATCATTGTTCTGTGTTCATCATCAGAATATGTAGAATTGTATGCAAGGGAAGGGAAGCAGACCTAATATGCAGAACTTTCGAGTAGTTACTTTGATACCATTGCCCAGGTGAAATTTCAAAGTATACATGCAAGTGTTTTTGTTCTGACAAAGCAAGAATGCTTATATGCTAGAAAATCTGTCGGGAGGGTCCGTTATTACCTTGATATATTTTGTAAAATAGGGTTATAATTCTCAAGTGTGTGATTGACCACTCAGTGGTCATGCCATGAAAGCCGTGAGGACAACTTTTACAGCACTGGGTGCTCTGCTGAGGAGAGACAGTGAAATAAGTTCATTTTCCTTTCTAATAAATTATTTTTCTGAGTAGTAATTCTGACTTAACATTCTTGGTATCTTAGAAGTGTTTTAGTAGGTTGTGCTGACTCTCTTGTTTAGGTGTCTAGTATGGAAAAGAAGTCTGTCTTTACAGTTCTGATTGTGTTCATGCTTAAATGCTGTGCATGATACAAGTGACTGTACATAGTGTTTAGGAAACTTTTCAGATTTTAGAGTGTTTTTGGGTTCAGTGTTTAGAATTTTTTAAGACCAACTTTATTAAGTAGAAATCTAACAATAAGACCACTGATGATCTGGCCAATGCAAAAGGCGGCACCCTCAGCACATCTGCAGATGATGCAAAACTGTAAGGAGTGCTTGATGCATGACATGGTTGTGCTGCTGCTGCTCAGAAGGACTTGCACAGACTGGAGAGATGCACCAATGGGGGAGTCATGTGCAAAGGGCTCGGGGCAATTGAATAGGAAAAACAGGTTTGGGACTATTTTCCTAGTTGCTTCACATTTGTAAACTTTTCAGTCTTTCTACAGTAGCTAATATGTGAGATATAAAACCAAGCATTTATATGAGTCTGATTGCTATGTTGAGTGTACTTTTTCATGTTGTAGTGATGAAATTTATTCTTTTTTCATGAAAACTTAGGGATCCTATCTTCCTGATTTATTTTTTAAAATTCATTTATTTTTTATTTTTGGTCCCATTTTGTTTGTAAATAGGCTTAGACAGCAAATATTTCCAGATGTTAAAACTGTGCCAGTTACTATTTTGAAATCTAGTCATCTTGAACCATGGCTGTTTTGAGGCACTGTTAATATTTCTAGCAGAGGATTAATAAAGTTTTTGGATAGACTTTTAATGAGAAACACAGTTGGACTGTTTTGTCAGTGTCAGTGCTAAAATCAATTTTTAGTGATTCACTGATGCAAATTGCTCAGGCTATAATTTCTTCTTTCTCCACTCAATGTAACTTTTCAGTTGTTGCCCAAGTAGTTCCTTGGGATAGTTTCCCATGTGACTGATTTATCTGCAGCTGGAGCTATTCTGCTTCATTTTCTGTCTCTAAAAGGTAGTAGAGTATGTAGTTGGAATTGGAGTTTGACTTGGATATCTCTGCGTGTAACAGTAAGACTTGATACTACACTTTGTTCCTTTTGTTAGAATATAGTATCTCACTGATGTAGAAAGATGCGTAGAAAAATCATAGCAAGGGAAATAAGATGTTTATTTTAACTTCATTTATATGTTTCAGGTGGTTTTGGATGTTGGCTGTGGAACTGGAATACTCTCCATGTTTGCTGCCAAAGCAGGTGCAAAGAAAGTGATTGGAGTTGACCAATCTGAAATCATCTATCAGGCCATGGACATCATTAGGTAGGAAAAGTTCCAACCAAAGAATGGTAAATAATGCTGTAAATAGTTATTAAAATGCTGTTATGAGTTAATGATCACCTATCACTCAGTATATGCTGGCAAACCAACCAAAAAAAACCCCAAAACCAAACCCACACCCATTTTAGGAGGATGCACACAAGACACACACACAGAGTCTGAAGAGTCACTGGGAAAAGTTGTTTCCAGGAGACCTACAAGGATGTTGCATGCTCTTTAAACTGTCATGGAATAGACACTGTGGAAGGGACCTCAGGGGAGAGTGGAAAGTGCTTCTGGTCTGGTCTATCAAAGCAGGCTCTGCTCCAAGAGTGGCTTCAGCCTTGGCTAGTCAAGTCTTGAACATTGCTGCTTCTGTCTGAACTTCTCTGAAAAGTGAGTCTTGGTTGACTAGCCTCACTCTTACTTTTGAAATACCATATGGTAACCTGTGTTGTTTTGGTGTGTGTCAGTTGCCTGTCATCCAGTCCCTGTGGTAAAAGAGAAGAGCTTGGCTCTGTCTTTTCTTTACCCTTCTGCTAGACAGCGGCAGAAACACGTTACATATCAATTCACACGTTGAAGAGGCAACACTGCACACTTGGGTGTTGCAAAAGTATTCTATTAAATACCTGTTTAAGAAAATTATCACATTAAGCATTAGGTGCAGCTTCGACTAAAATGTTTTTATGGCACAAGAACTCGTTCCATAAAGAGAACTTTTCCCAGGAGTCCTTGACATATTCAGAATTAGTTACAAATGTGAAATAGTGTTTTATTTCTCATGTACTGGATGACCAACTTAGGATTGTTCATATCTTTCAACAATCGCACAAAAAGTCATTTATGTGTTGTTTATAGCTAGAGGAGGGTAGAGGTATCAGCCAACATGTATTGCCTTTGGTGAAGAAAAGGACAAGCCTTTAAGAAAAAGAACAAATCAAAACTCTTTAAGAGTGATGAATTGCCACTTGAAGTACATGGTGGACCATCAGTAAGGACACACATTTATAGATCACTCCTTCTATATAAGGTTCAATTCACGTTAAAGTTTTCAGTTCCCATCAAAACCGTTTATATTTGTCTTGTTATACCTACTTTTTCCTAAAGGAATAAAGCTGACAAACTTGTAATGGAGGAAAGAGTATTTATTAGAATACTAAAAACTCTGTGTAGGTTAAAAATTGCTATTGCCATGTGCTTCCACCTGTGATTCCAGTGTGTGCCCAGGAGCTCCTATCCCTCCCAGAGTTTGGGTTCATTTCTAGCATGCTAATTACTAGGAACAGTGCAACCCATGTGTCTAAGTGAACTGGAATAAGTGTCCTAGGTGCCATGATTCTTTTCCAAGGTTCCATAATAAACTTATTGTTCACTAAATGTTTGCCTTCTCTTTTTCTTACTGTGAATAGCTGTATTTCTAGTGCAGTTAATGACTTTTTGTTGTTCATTGCTGTTACGCTAGAATAGAAAGTTGAAGTATACCTTGTAAATAGCAGCTCTTCCTACAGCATGTAAACTCCATTGGTTTGTTTGGGTTTCTTATATCTTACAATTGAAAACAAGCATGCAATGAATTAGTATTTCTTCCTCTCTTGTTTTAAATCATGTCCTTCTATGTGGTCATTGAGGAAGTTATCCTTATATCTTTTTTTGCCCTTTTTAAAATACTGTTATATACAACATGTGATAACTCTAGCTATCACCTCGAACTGGTTCTACTTATGTTTACAGCATGAAATATGATATTAGTGATGAACTACTACTCTTCTAACAGAAGGCTGTCATGTGTATTTAGTTGATCTTCCCAACAGTCCCACGTGTTCAAATAACCCTCTGACTCTTTCCTTTCCTTCCCTTCATTCTGATAATTCTCCCATTGTCTTTTAGATTGAATTTTTAATGTGATTACTGGTCTGCACTGAAAGCCAGACAGAATGTAAGAGTAAGATATCAGGATAGGGAGGGAAGGGGGAGAGATAAGAACTGCAGTAGAAAGATAAATTTCTTTGGTGGGAATACTTTTCTGCCCTCTATAAGAATAGCTATTGTAATAATGCTGTGCGCTAGAAAGATTTATGTGGTTTGCCAAGAAGAAAAATAATTAATTTCAATCATTTATTTTTTTAGTAATTTCACTGTCATGTAGGTTTTGTTTCAAAAGCTGTAGCTGCATCACAGTTATCTTCCTCCTTATACAGGATGGTTGTACCATTACTTGCATATGAGGTAATACTTGATTACTGCAGTTACTGAACACTGGAGATGATTTTGGCCAAAATCACAGTGGGGAGGATGCCTTTATTGTAGAATAACTGTAATCCTGATCTAGAGGGAATGCTTGTTCTCAGTGACTTTGCAGCTAGTTTTGTTAAATGAAAAACCAAGTCGTGCAAAACAGCTTCGTAAGGAAGTTAATTTCCACAGCTATCTCAGTGTGATGCGTAGGCTCTAATCACTATAGACTTACACTACGGGGTCAAAGAAGGAGAACTGTGAGAAAGCAACTCTTAAGTAAGAAGAAGCATCATTTTAAATTGTCCTCTATTTTCCTTGTTTCTGAAGCTTACATGTTTTCATGCACAGCACGTTGGAGGTATACAGATTTACTGTCTGCCATCTTTGCCTGGCACTTAATCTGCTTCGATTTTTGGCTGCTTGGAAACATGCCCTCTGAAATGTTTCTGAGAAGAGTAATATCATTTTAATGCGGTCTTGATTAGTGGGGAAAAAAAAAGTTAGGGGGAATGCAATATATAGAAATCAGTGTATCTCTCTTGACAGCATAAACTGAAAGTATAAACTAATTTTGTTTATTTTCTGACTTGCAGGTTAAATAAACTTGAAAATATCATTACATTAGTCAAAGGAAGAATTGAAGAAGTAGATCTGCCTTTGGAAAAAGTGGATGTGATTATATCTGAATGGATGGTAAGGTGCATGAATATAATTACTCCCAGGAAAAAATGTGTTATTTCATTTGAAAAATTATTCTTGAAGTGAGGCTGTTGTTGTTTTATTTTTACCACAAATCTGTCATCCTTGCAAGCAGTGTCTTTGACAATGTGGGAAATGCGATGATGGTCCTTATGATGTGGTATTTCGGTACAATTCCTGTTCCCTCCTCTTCATGCTCTCTCAAGTCAAGGTTCTCTAAGTATGGTTGAGCTGGTTTGGGTACAGCAGTAAGTTTCTGCTACACAGTGTGCAAGTTACAGAAGTGCTGTATTCCTCAGTCATGCTGTTGTAGCTTTTCAGGTGAAAGTAATAGAGAAATACTGTATTAGTCATCCAGCTAGATCATTCTGATGAGAAAAACACCTTTAAGTCTGCAAAGACAGCGGAATACTATCCTGACTGCCCAGGGAAGGCAGTAAGGAGGTGAGGAGCATACGCAGTGGGAACTCTGCAAGAATAGAGAGAGCTTGAGAACGCCATTGCAGTTTTTTAGTGTAAGAATAAAATAACTCGTTTTAATAAAGATGATGGCAGGTGGGAAATGCAGTATGTGGTGTGTAAATGAGCCATTTCCTCGAATCCATTTGATTTCAGCCGTTGCTTTTTACCTTGTGTTTCATGTGCTGGCTGATGACTACACAGTTGTGCTTGCTACCTGCCATTGATCCTAATAAAGAAATCTGTGGGACAAGACCCAGTGGCCAGGCTGAACTTCATAGCGATTGAATAAGTCTGTTCCCAATCAAAAATGTGGTAGGAAACACTTCCCTTGTGGCTTTTTTGTGGAATTCTGCTAATCCATCACCTCACATCACACAACTTCAAAATACAGGGGTTTTTTTATGCCACTTGCTTGTTTGGATTTAAAGAAAAATACTGTTGTCGTTCAAATTTAAGACCAGTAATGAAAACTTTAATTCAAAGTTACTTGTGTTTGGTGGGGATGTTTGTTTGTTTGTTTGTTTAGGGAGGGGATTTGGCTGGGATTTTTTTTTTAATTATTATTTACAAATTGTGGCTGTTCTGCTATATACAGAGGCCTTTAGGAGGGAGGTCCCATGTTCGTTATGGATCCCTATGTTTCTAGTTTCCAGGTAAAGGTGGAAATAAATTGTTTACCGTTTTCGGTGTTGTTTGGTTTTTTGTTTTGTTTTTATATTACATATTTCAATATTTCAGTGAGCTAGATATCTGCAAAGTTTTTCTCCTGCTGCTATAATGAATGTTGTTTGAAGCATGAGCTTAATTTACTTTTGAGGTCACTAGTTTCAAGGAAGGTTTAAGCCCTTGGCTTGAACTAGCGGTTTAAAAATAGCGTGTTATGGTTGGTGATTTCTGGCAGTATAGTCATTTCACTAGGAACGTAATTATAGTTCTTTCAGGGAAACTTCTGATCAGTTGCCTAATATGTGCACGAAGAATGATGTTCCCAAAGTCACATTTCTCATTCTGGAGCCCAGGATTTGGTTTTAAAAGCAGCTTGGGCACTTAAGAGCTTAAGTCATGTTGTAAATCAGTGCCTCTAAGGTGAAATAAAGGATTTTGAAAAGCAGCTCTTGTAAGAAATGAAGTCTTGAATGTTCCATGTTTCCTGTTTGTGTGCTAATTTACCTTTTAATATCACAATTATATAGCCATGTGCATTTCACTTAATTAGGCCTTTTAAATATTCAGGAATGTTAGCATTTTTATAGGTTGCTGCAATACAGAGATAAAGAGGACAATGCTGTGGAAGTAAGATTGATAGCTGGACAGTGTGCGTTCTGTTCCAGCACTGTCCAGAAAGGAACATTATGTTGCCTAGATGCAAATGAAGATTCCCTTTTGTCTGGCTTTCTTGCGTGAATTCGATTTTTCTTTTCTTTCCCTGCATGATACTGACCAGTGTGAAATCATTTGTTAATACGTGAATGTAGCTGCTTGAAAATGTTGGAAATGCAAAGCATGAGAGCAAAAAGGAATTCAATATATGTCAGTTTTCAGCTCTTTATTTAGAGAGCCTGTATGGACTAGCAGGAATATTTTAAAAGTAATAGAGTGTTTTCTTTGTAACAAAAATAGGAAAAGTTGCTCTTCTGTTTAGAAAACAAACTGCTTTTACACTAGTAAACATCAGACTCTTTTGCGGAGCCATAATGTTGTTTTGTTTGGTACCAAACAGTGCTTAAGACCAGTGTGCTATAAGCTTTTTTAGAACTGTGACTGGTGCATCAGAAAATTAAACAAAAGTGAAGACTGGAGGCAACAGAGAGGAAAAATACTGCATCCCCTGGGAATATTTGTAGAACATACTATATGAGAAAGATGGCACATATAAGGGTGTATTGGAAAAGGTACAGTGTTGCATTATGACCAATTCCAACATAATGGTTTCTGATGATCATTCTCTAAAGTGTCTAAGTGACATACGGCTTCCAGAAGCTGCTTGCTGTTCCTGCTTCCCTTTCATTTTTAAATTTGTTCCCTTAAAATATAAAAAAATGGGAGAAGCACCTGAAATATTACGCAGTGTGTGGGGGTGTGCAAGTGTGTGTGTGTGTGTGTATCTAGCCAAATTACCTTCCAAATTAATATCTTCCAAACATCTTCCAAAGTAATAATTTTCAGTTACAAATTCATCTGGAGACAGTTTTGTCATGTTCCAGATTTAGAGGCTGAATGATGAGTAACTGTCTCTTCAGTGGCTTTATTTAAGCCTACAAAAGAAGTTAGCAGTGATCTTGGTTTTAATGTCACGACTAAAATGTTTGTGACAACTGAAGTATGAGTGCTTGACATAATTAAAATCAGACTATAAGCAGGGCAGGGTATCTGTGTGCTTAAAACCAGTATGTAAACAATTGAGAAAGGCAGTTGGTGTGATGAGCTGTGAGCCATTCTGTTGGTGTCCAGAAGGCACATGGCTGAAGACTGTGGGCCTGTTGGACTACTGAAGAGCCGGGTAAAGCCATCTATTTAGACTTTGTCACTCTGAAGACAACTATGCTTCCTTGTAGCAAAGCATCAGTGAAGTAGCAGCCTGACACAAGGACTCTGTATGCTCTGAACTGGGAGTGCAAAGGAGAGCAGGTGGACTGAAGAGCTGCTCCACCCAAGAGACCACATAGCCTTAGGAAAGGAACACAAGAATGGCCAAGTAACAGCCTGTTCTGCTGACCAAAGTGATTATATAAGGAAAGTCTTCTAGTTCTTGGACAAAGGTTATTTGACTGTAAGATGGGTGAGTTTTATATAAGATATCACTGCTGGCCTTGCTTTTATAGAGGTTTCCCTGTCCAGGATCATTTGATACTCTATAGCAGGGTTAGAATTACACAGAGTTATAGAGGCTGGAATAGACCTTTGAGATCATCAAGTCCAGCCTAAGACCTGACACCACACCACCTAGCTAGAGCATGTCACTAAGCGCCACATCCAGTCTTTCCTTAAACACCACAAGGGATGTTGATGGGAGGGTTGTAAGCTTCTGACACACCATCCTGCTTGGTTGCCTGAAACTCTGATAGGTGAAACTTTTTAAAGCCTTAATTTGTGAAACTATGAATTATTATTACTGGTTATGTTTTATTTTACTGGTATGCTTGTACCATAGGGCACCTACAAGTAAATCTCTTACCTTCTTAGTCAAACTGTAAACTTACATGCATTATGTTTCCAAGCAAAGATACAACTGATTATTTATATTCAGTGCCTGATGCAAGTCATTTCTGAACACACGAGTGATTTGTTTGCACAGTGATGTAACGAATGAAAACCCTCATCAGTTTGTAACTTGACATAAAAAAGGTTTGCAAATGCAGACATTTCATCGGAAGTTTAGAATTTTGACTTGAATGTGTTGCTCTTTGTACAGGTGGTGGGGAAAGTATGTGTCTTATGAGCTGAAGACACTAGACTTGTTCTCAGTCAGGATCATGTTTAGCCATAATTTAGCCACTAGAAGGATTGGATTATTAATATGCAGCTCACAGATATGTATCCTAGAGATATCTTTGCAATAATTAATTTTGAGGATGCTAATACGTGTTTAAGAAAAAAACAAACAACCCTGAATGTTATTGGGGAGGAAGCAAGAGTGCCCCAGAGCATCACAGGGAGAAGATGTCAGGTATAATTCTGTTTCCAGCTGGCACCCCTAACAGGTGAGGCAGCAGTCTGTGAAATTACATTCTGAATTACACTACAGATGAGCACAGTGCACTGAGCAAAATGTTTTGGTATAAGTAATAAATTATTTGATTCAGTGCCATTGACAGTTTATGTAACTTACAGAAATGCTATAATGAACTGGGGGGAAGACAGAACTGGGAGTGGGTGGGAGAACCCAAAGTGCCAGAGTGGCAAGGTCGGGGGAAGCACAGACAGAAGTTCACTGTATTTCTCATGACAAGATGTGTCTTGCAGCTCTATTTCTTGCATTTGTCTGGCAGACATGTAGATGATGGGCATTCTAGGCAGGAAGAAATAAGTAAAGAGCTGATACATAAAAATGTCACTTTGTAACAGAGGTACACTGTGAAAACAGCTTGTTTTCTCTTAAAAGCATCTGGAAAGAATTTTTATGAATTAAACACACTCAATTTTTAAATTTGCAAGAATAAGAATTTAAAAAAAAAAAAAAAGAAAAAGCTGTTTGCATTGTGTGCTTTTGAATTGCAGTAGGCATGAAATCATTTCCGCCTGCTGCAATTGGAGCTCCTGGCCTTTTCAACTGCCTTGCATAGCTTACTAAAGATGATACTGCTCACAAAACAGTAGTCTTCATTTTGGGACTTATTTTAAGGACTTTATAAAAGCTGGGCAGCAAAGTGAAAGAACAGGCAACGTTTGGAAGAATAGTGTTCAGTAGAGCACTGTCCTCTTCTGAGAAGAAACAGACCAAGAAAAGGGCATTTCCCTTATTTTCAAACTGTTCTTGTTGAATATGAATATGTCGTGCTTCAAGGTTCTGGTTTTCAGTTCTGATGTGGCTGCAGTGTGAATGATGGCATTTATAATCAACTGTGAACTTGCAGCATTTTTTGTTCTAAGAGCCTTAGGCAAAATAAACATCCAAGCTGGAGTAAACTTGAAGTAAACTTGGTGATCTTAGCAATGTAGTTCCCACGCAGTGCTGTCTGTCTCTGGGAGTGTGCCATGATGACTTCAAAACTAAAAAAGAAATTAAAAAAAAAAAATCAATCCCTGTGATTGTACAAATATGGAAGAGTAGGAAAGATGAAGGAAAAAAATCTTAGCTTTGCATTGTTTGGTTACTGCTGCCTGGATGTGGAGGACTGTGGTTCCAAAGTCTGGACTTCCAGTTGTCTTTTTTTGTTCTTTCCTACCGTCAGACAGTGTATAAATTGAGCCATGTGGCTAAGGTATGTTTTAAACAACATGGGAACTAGGATACGAAGTGAAAATCCAAAATGTGTTCTAGTATGATTAGTCTTAACTGCTTTGACATTGTAAGAATTTGTAAATGGATGAAATGTGTTAGAGGGTTCAGTGAGAATAAAGATCATACTCAACCTTGGAAGATAGGAAAGGTGTAAAATCAGGAAATCCACTGGAAAACAAAGGGCTACGTGGTTTGAGAAATCTGCAGTTTATTTAAAAGTAGTTGAGAAACTGGATGTTTTATATAAAATGCTCATATATGTAACTGCTGTATCTTTTTTTATGTCTCAATTGTTTAATTAAGGTTTTTTGTTTCAGAAAATGACTCGAGTTTTCAATAAATTATTCTATACAACTATATCAGTATGATTAATCTGCTATAAAATTAATCCTAACACCAAAGAAACTGCACAGATCTAGTTCTAACCATTTTTATCCTGAGAATTTTTGAAGGTCAGGCGCTGCTAAATGTTGTAGAACATCCAGAGAATCCATGTCTTTTATATATTATTTATTTCCACCTGTATCAGTGAGCATTGCCCAAGCTGGTACAGGTTGCAGATAAGAAGTCGGAAAGATGCATGCCATTTGGTGCTTCTCTGACAATAATTTTAATGTTACTTGCAGTTCTAAGTAGGAAAGTAGGATGGGATTTTCTTGGTATGGGTTTTTCTTGTGTTTGGTTTTTGGGTTTTTTTTGTTTGTTTGGGGTTTTTTGTTTGGTTTTGGGTTTTGTTGTTTTGGTGGTTTTTTTTCCTGGGGGGGGTGTGTGTGTTCTGGTTTTTCTTTTTTTGTGGTGTTTTTGGTTTGTGTTGATTGTGTGGTGTTTTATTGTGGTTTTTGGTTGGTTGGTTGGTTGGGTTTTTTTTGTTGTTTGGGTTGTTGATTTTGTTTGGTTTTTGTATGGCACCTCAGAGTTATTACTGAAAAATCAATACATACAGCTTTTCACTTTGAGTTGAATTTGATTTCTTTTGAGGTTGTATGACTCTGTGATGTAATTGTTTGTGTAAATTAGCTATGTATTGCCTATATTTTATTAATTTAGTAGGTGCTAGGTCCCTGCAGTTGGGAAATCAATGATGATACTTCATATTATTAAAGTTTTGAAGTGACAGTGCTGCTGTTGAGAAATTCACTGGGGGCTGGCTCTTACTGAGGTGTAGCAGCTTATAAAGTTCTTACACTGTGTTGATAAAGTCTATCCTTAAATTGATTAAATAGTCTGCATAAAAGCATAATGATTCTGAAATTCTTTTTTCTATAAACAGGGGTATTTCCTTCTCTTTGAGTCAATGCTGGATTCTGTCATATATGCAAAGGACAAGTACCTGGCACATGGAGGCTCAGGTTGGTGCACATAATTCTTTTAATAAATTTAGCTCTGGGGGGAAACTAAATTAACTCAGACTCAGAATAAGCTATGCATGGATGAGAAAGTTGCCCGTCTAAATGAAAAATGTTTCCATTAGTACAAGCTTCAAGGCATTAATTTACTGTGTGGGTAATAGAAGAACATTAGATGGGGTATCAAGGCTGCAAGTTAATGGTGTTATTAAGAATAGAGGGGGTTATTTATTCTTAAGTATGGTCTAAATTTTTCCTCCCTACTTCTTCCCATGCATGTGGGCATTTGTTTTCACCTCCCAAAGTCCCAGTTTCTGCATAACTACGAGCAGATGAAAATAAGTTTTATTCTTTAATATGTAATATTGTTTGAGTAAGCTACTATGAATTAGAGGGGAAGTGGATAGGAAGCTTTCCTGTAGGGGGAAAGTTGTGTGGGAGGACATAATTTCAAACACAAGAAGACACATGAAATAACTAATGGAATTACATTGTTTCAGTTCAGCATATTTATTCTGTCATGGTGGAAGTGTTCCCTTTTTCCTTACAGTTCGAGGGTAGGGAAGTGACAGAGCGAAAAGGTTTTATTTTGAAGTAGAGTTCTTTTAATCCTTTTAAGTAGCATATATAGTGCAATCTTAAGCAGTGTTTAAATACCTGTATATTTTTCTTCCTCATGCAGTGCAGTTTTCTGCATGAGTTCTGCATATCCTTTATTCCATGTGCTTAATTCCTTTGTCAGTATTGTATTTCATACTGACCTTTTCAATCGTAGTCATCAGTCTGGGGTTTTTTTTCTCCTTTTGTGCTAACCGTGCACATAGTTAGTTTCACTACACTAACTTAATGAT
>JAAGNO010005703.1:95080-139566 GCA_033439905.1 Ceryle rudis | reverse complement strand
CACCTCTCTCAATCTGCTGGCCACACTTCTTTTGATGCAGCCCAGGATGCAATTGGCCTTCTGGGCTACAAGCACACCCTGACTGCTCATGTCCAGCTTCTCGTCTACCAGCACCCCCAAGTCCTTTTCTGCAGGGCAGCTCTCTATCCCCTCTTCCCCCAGCCTGTATGGATAGTGGGGATTGTTCCGGCCCTATTCAGGCCCCATGTCTGACCACCACTAGCAGATGGTGAGTCCGTGCATCTCTTGGTTTAGTTTTGAAGACAGCATATGCCCAGAGACCTTCCTGCAATAGGAATCAAAGCAATGAGATAATTGGGAGATATGCTTCTAAAGCATGGTCAGGATTCAAACTCAAATGCTAATGTAGACACATGCCATACCATATGTTGCACTGCACTTAATAAGTGATACATTTCTACATATAAAACATGATTCAAAATCAATTCCCTTTGTAATTATTTACACCCAGGGTGAAGAGTTCATGAGAACTGTCAATACTTCACTGTGCCAAGTGCAAAAAGAAACCTTACTGCCTCTACTTATGTGCAGGAAAATCAGATTGGTTTCCAAGATCCTGACTTTCTTCTGATTCTGGATATCCTCAGTATGACCTCCCTCAGTGATTCACACTTCATATGCCCACTACGTTCCAGTGATTGCTGTTAAAGTCTATTTAACAAGAATAAATATTGAGCATCACAACTCAATTATTCTGCAATCTCCATGTCCAAAAATTTATCAGAGCAGAGATTCCCATGATCCTCTGCCTTAGGAACATCATTCCCACTCCTTTAAAAATCCTGATTATAGACAGAAGACTGTTCGTAAAAGTGAGATGGTAGAAGAGATTCCCTGTGTGATTCATCCGTTTTTTAAGGCAAAGGATGCTTTTCTCAAATGCCAGAAACACAGGAGGTTTATCAGAGAAGACTCCATCTACCTCATCCACCATTCTCAGCAGAAACAATCCTGCCACTGGAAACAGGGCTATTTCTGATGATGCTGCACAAGGTGAAAAAATTTCCTTCACCTTCTGTTCCACTGGGTCTGTGGGGTTAAGAGAAATAGATAGCTGATTACATCTGTAAGGAAAGTAGAAGGGACTCAAATACAGAGATCTATGCTGCTGTGTGAGTGTACATTCACAGAACAAAACAGAGATTAATGGATACAAATCATATCACCCACTATTAGGATTTCCCATAAAATAGACATCCTTTAGGATCTCCTAAGCAGAGACAGAACTCCCATCTCACAGTCAACCTAGGTTTATCACCGACTCGCTGCAGTGCAAGACAACCACATGCCAGCAGGCCTCTGTTTCAGTAGCCTTAATGCACCGCAGCAGGCACAACAGGGTCCAGAGGTAGTTGGGAGTTTGCTTGCTCTCCTAGGAACAGAAAGTAGCCTGGTTGCTCCTCTTATCTGGCTCCTGGAAGCTTTGGAAGAAAGGCTTCAGTAGCAAAGAGCTTCAGCTGTCTCCTCAAGATTTTTGAACAGCAGGTAGTTCAAACAGACTGCTCAAGTCTGAGGTATCTATGGTGTTAGGGCTGAACAAGTGAGGGAGAAGAAATGCTCTTTAGTGCATGGACATGTGAAGACTTTTGAAATCTACACAGTATTTTCTCTCCTGCTGGGTTTCATTTCCTAGGGAAGAGCTATCACATATATAAATGCCAGCTCACATTTTCACCTAACATTCACATTTCTAAATTCCCATGCCTGCTGAAGAAATGATTCTGGTGGGACATTTCCCTCCTAAAGTTTTGCTATCTGATCACCATCATAAACAGATCCAAGAGCGTGCTGCTGATATATGATGCAATGGACAAAATCCTTCCCAGATGTTACTGCTACACCCCCATCCATGCAGTGCAGCTGATGGAGCCTTGCCAACATGCTCTGGAACAGCAATCAAAAAACAGGCTTAAGAACTGGAGCCAAAATCTAGCAAGCATCACTGTGGAGCTCTCTGATATTCCTGAAGCTCTTCTGAGTACTGCAAAAGAGTTCTCTGTGTGTGTACGTACGTATGTCTGCATGCTTCTGCATGTGATGGAGGACTTGGCTTTACATGGGAAGGTGAGGAATATGCCCTCCTTTTCTTCCTCCTCCACTCAGAACAATTTAAGTAGCTGGATTTGATTTTCCTTTGCATTTCTTCTAGGTTTCCTTGGTTTGTGAAGTCCACAGGGCAAAATCCAGGGGTTTAGATCACAGCAAAGCCCATGGCACTGGGTGGAATGGCTTGGACAGACAGTACATTGTACACAGTACAGCTCAGTCTTGAACTGTATCAGCCTCTGTTATCTCAATCCTCAGCTTCCTAAAGCTTTGGCAGTTCTCTTCCTCTTTCTATTTACATCTTTGTTCCTAAAGCTGTATCAAGGCACCTGGGGCTTCACCCACAGTGCCCCTGCTCCCTAAGCCCCGGGCTCCCCACCCCCAGCTCTGCCAATAGCCCTAGCAAGCACTCAGGAGAAAGAGAATGGAGAAAACCCTGATTTTATTTTAGATTGGTTTTTGGGGGGTGATTTTTTTCCTCTTTGCTTTTCTTTTCAGGATCCTCTCCTGGATGACTGGCTAACTGCCTGGGGTCAGCAAACAACTGCAAAACATTGGGTACCAACAAGGCAGGAGAGGAGGGAAGAGTAGAGAGGGCTCTGACTGAGGTGTTTATTCCTTAGTGCAGTCGCAGTTAGCATGGAACTGGGATCAGTGGAGCAATGAGGGGGGGGTGCTCCCTGCCAGGAAAGCTGCGAGCAGTGCTCAGTCAGACAGACTCAGAGCAAGCACACTGCCACTGCCACCTACCCCAACTCCCAGGGCATCCCAAACTCACTCCTACATCTGCCTGGGCAATGGGATGCACTGAGATGTCTCCTGCCTTGGCTGGCACCTGGGCTGGGTGGGCCAGAGCCCTGCAGAGCTGGCAGGGTCTCAGGGCAGGGAAGCAGAGCTCTTTCAAAGTTATACATGCTGCTGTTTGCGGCATCTCAGACAAAGAAAGAAAGCATCAGATGGGATGGCGGTGAGGGGCTGGTTTTGTTTCCTTTAACAGGCTGCTTCGAGACAACAGTAGGCTGCAGCACTGCAGAAGAAGGAGGCTCTTGCATTCAGGCTGCCTGCCGTGTGCTGGAGGATGACGAGTGCACCTCAGCCAGGCGATGTGTGGCTGGTGGGCTGCAGGACTGCTGTTGGGGGATGAAGCCCGCACCACACTGGGCTCCCTCAGGCTGGGTGGAGGTCATTTGCAGAGACAAGGCTAAAGAAATGTCTTCCTCTGTAGTGCAAGGCAGCCAGCTGCTGGTGGGACAGAGGCCATCACCACAGGCCAAAACCACAAGAAGAAGATGCCTGGAGAGGCTAAGCCTGCAGTGCTGGGTGAAAGCCCTTCCCTGCATTAAGCAGCGAGATGGGCTGACATCACCTTGAGTTTACAGGCGCTCACAGCCACCCAGTCAGGTTACCTCTGGCATCTCCCTGACACTGGGTGCTGTGCTCAAAGCCCTTTTCCCTTTGCAGGACAGGCTTCCTTACTGCTGGGAGATGAGGCAGGAGAAGGGGGACGCTGGTGGCGAGGTGCTCATGTTCCCAACAGCTGTACCTCTGTAAGGCTGCCCTGAGCCTGGGTTCATTGGTGCTGCGAGGCACGCAGGCTGGTGTGCGCCTCACCTGGTGCTCCAGTCTCCCCCCACCCTGGGGCTGGCAGACAGTGCTGAGCCCGAGAGGTGCTCCAGATGAAAAAATCTAGGGCACAGCAGGGGGCTGACAGGCAGGTGGAAGAAGAAACAGATGTGGAGTCAATGTGGTATGAGGACTATGTTTGACCTGCAATATAGCTAACATCAAAATCAATCTACCCACTGTAGCTGGTCATCCAGCCCTTTGCTACCTCTCCCCTTGGACACCTACAGCAACATATTATTCCTTCCTTCCTCTCCCAGACTGATCTGCCTGTCTTTTTGCTCTATGTTTACCTATCCTCCTTATTCCTCACTCATATCTCTCTCCTCCCTTCATCTTTCTTACTGTATCTTTCTTTCCCGCCTGCATTGTGTTTTCCCTATTTTATTTCTTACACTCCCTCTGCTCCCTTGTCTTTCAGCTGCCTCTTCTGTCCCTCTCTTCCTTCATCTTATGGGTCTAGCTTTCTGAGCCAGCTAAATGCCCATCCTTTCACTGTGACCTGTATCTGTTTATTAATTTCCTATACAGCAAATACTGGCAGTTTTGTTGGCTTGTTTCTCCCTCCTTCTCCTCATCATTATGAGAAAATAATGAGCTGGTTGGTCTATGTTACTGGTCAGAGGGGGAGGTGGGTAGAGAAAGGAAGGGCACATGGAAGCAGCGAGCCAGGTGCCCTGGATAGTTTGCCTGGGATGGTCTCTTTCTTCCTTGCCCACTGTGGCCTCATTTATATAAGGATGTGGCTGCTTTTACTGTATATTATTAGAAAGCAATCACTCTGCAGCAGAGGAGGCAAGAGAAACCATTAGGAACACAAGGGCTCTCTGCTAATCATTACCTGAGACTTGCCCAGGGCTGGCAGCTAGGAAGCAGGTTTATGATTGTCTCCCATGGCCCATCATGTCTTTACATGGGCATTTTTCAAATGCTTCCTTCGTTCTGGACATTTGAAGGAAAATGAAACATTAAACTAAGGGTTGAAGTAAGATATTAAAAAAAAAAAAAGTTCTCAACTGGTGACAAAGCCCCCACTACCTCTTCCAGCCTCATGGTCCCACTGCATCAGTCACTGGTTTATTACTGCTGCCATCTGGTCGCCATCCTTGTTTGTAGCTTCAGACCCTCTCCTGCAGGTCGGTAACACTGCCGCCTCCCGCCCAGTCACAGACACTGTCCCTGATCTTTTCCTTCAGCCTGTTACAGCTTCACTGCCTTCCTAATGCCCTTCCTATCCATGTTCCCAAAGTGATGTCTATCACAGCAGTCACCAAGAGCCCACTTCAAGCTCACCTGTGCCATCTGTGCTTTGACAGTCTCCTTTAACCCTCCACAAGTGCTAGTGAGCACCTGACAAGGGGAAAAGCGAACAACGTACCTGAACACTCAGCGGTAGCTCAGCAGTTAACTTAAAGTTGACCAGGAAAAAACTTAAGATGTTAAGCAAAATATTTTTTATCCCCTTCCCTTAAAATTGGCCTGAAATATCATGACAAGCATTATTTATCTTATTAAGTACACTACATTAACCTTGCAAATATGCTAATGCACAAAAGGCGCTGCCTTAGCAGCTTTTTAGAATAGGAAATTAACCATGTTCATCAGAAAGCTTTTAATTATTATTATTTCTTAAATGCTGGTGTAATGCAACAGTGCTCCTTCTGCCAAGGGTGCCAGAGGAAAAGGATGAGGGACATATGCCACCTTCCTAACAGCTGTCCCCAAAAAGGCAGTGTGGGTATGCCTACCTGAGCTATGCATTAAGAAGCAGCTCTGCCCCTCAGCTGCACTGCTGGCATAGGGGAGGGAAGAGCTGGAAGACTAGGCAGGCAGAGGAGGAAAGATTCAGTTGAGTGCTTTCACCAAGGTTTAGCTCTAGCACTGAAGAGGATGCAGGTAGAAAAGCTGCATGCTGGGGAAGGGCTGCAGAAAGCAGATGAAAGGGGCCACATTCTTTGCCCAAAGTGAGATTCTGGAAACTCCCCGAGCACTTGATGCAAGCCCAGATCTAGGAAAGCACAGATTGCCCAGCGCTTGCCTCACTTGGCACTGGCTTTCACAAATAAAATGTTTGGCCTGAACAAGGTGTCTTGTCTCCCTGTGCAGTCAGTGGAGAGGAAGAAGTGCCCTGGTGAACCGCTCGTCCCAGCCTCAGGCCAGTACGGTGGCTCCGCTCTGCCCGTGCCTCAGGCTGAGACCCCAGCTCTGACAACAGAGCCATGACAACATCTGCAGGTTTGAGACAGTCCCTGTGGTGCTCAGGGTGACAGCAAGATGCACTCCTGCACTCTCTCAGCTGCTGGCAGAGGTTTGAGCTGGTGCCATCACAATTTCTTTTCCCAAGGACATGGCCGCACTACATGCCGAGTCTGCCACAGGCCAAACACATCTCTCTGACTAATGGCACTGAACCGTGGGCTGTAACTGCTCATGAGCAGTGTGGCAGACCAATGGAGAGCATCACCACTGAAGATCCTCCTGTGTCTCAATGAGCATACACTGCTGATTCACAGCCCTTTCCCAGAGCTTGCCCTCAGCATGGTCCTCCTGGTTTCCTTTCCCATGGTGACAGACACACTCCAGTCCTCTGGTTGCCTACACCTCCTTGCTGGAGAGAAGCAACAAGAACAACAGTTGCAAGCAAGGCTGGACAAAACTACTCCCACTACCAGGAAAGCTGTAATTCTCCCAGCTCATTCTGCTCAGGGCCTGATCCAGAGTGACTCATCACCTCAGCTGGCTGTGCGTACCCTGCTGCAGCAAGGGCTGCACTGCTTCTTCCTCCACCCAGACAGCCCTTTGTGATGGGTTTCCAGTGAGACTTTGGTTCTGCATCCTTTATGTGCTGGCTGCCAGTGCTGCCTGTGGCTCCTTGCAGGGCAAGCTCAGCTCAGCTGGCACAGGCAGTGCAGTCACAGACATAATTTCTGACATTTCTGGGGTCTTTTAATGATGGTGTTACTGTTGCAGGCTGAGGGCAGCTGGTCTCACAGCTGCTGCAGCTTCCTGGTACTCTGCAGCCAGCAACACCCAGGAGATAAGGCCAAAGAGCACAGCTCTGCACCGTCGTGCCTGCTATCTCCCTAAGCTTTTTAAAAGCCTTTATGTTATTGTTTGTTTGGTTGTTTTTTTTTTTCCTAAGTAAAATCTTATGAGGGCAGATTTAGCCCAGTATCCAATGTCTTTCTGGAGTGTGCTCTGATAAAGAAAAAAATCATCCCCTGAGCAGCGTAGAGGTGAGGGAGCTTATCCCATGCCACTGCGTGGGAAGTGTCATAGCAGGATAAGCCAAGGGAAATCAAAAGCTCAGAGATTTACCCAGACACAGAGAAAGGGATGATATTATCCAATATGACATTACATGTTCTTTCAGTAACACAAATCAGCTTCCATCGGTCAAATGCTGCTCTCATCTGACATGATAGCCTTTCTGAACAGACTGCACAGTGCTGCAGGAGCTCTGAGAATTTCGTTCGGTTTGTTTGTTTTCCCGTTATAATTATTTTCTCTGTAGTCATCACTCCAAGGCTGTCTTTCTGCTTGGAGAGGCTGAGGCAGCAGTAACTGGGCACAAACCCACAGATGGCTCTCCGAAAGCATCTTGGACTGGCATATGGCAAATAAGGAGTTGCGTGCCCTTTTCTCAGTCAGCAACAACGTGCTGCTCCCTACGGTGCTTTCTGATGGGTGATGCTCGGACAGCACAGCTCTGCTGGCCTCTCAAAGCCAACATCTGCACGCTGCCTCCTCTTGGACTAGATCTGCATTAGAGTGAGTGTCTGCTCAGCTTTGGCCAGCTTGAAACAGCTTGAAACCAGCTCCAGCATCTCCTGTGATGGAAAGCCTTAGAGGACAGCTATTCAGCAACAGCCTGGGACATGCTGCTTAGACATCACCGTAGTCCTGGGGTTTCAAAGGCAAAAATCAAACCAGCAATCAGGAACAACACTGACTGAACTAAAAGAAGTCTGAATGCACCCCATGCAGATTTTTTACCTGCTGTCCTTTGCACACCTGACCTTTCCCATGGCCCTGGGACCCATCTGTCAGAAACCTTGCAGTTCCACCGCCATGGTTAGCAGGAAGTGAAGTAGAGGCAGCCTTCTCCTTCTAAGTACTCCCATGCCTCTGACAGGTAGTCCCAAAGCAACACCCTGCACCCAGACACATGTATGCACACACTCCTGGAGCTACATGAATGACATCTGTGAGACAACCATTCTCTCAGTCCCCAGTTGTATCTGGGTTATTTTGGCCCAGTCTGCACTTGCTTGCAGTCAGCTGACCGTGGCTTTGGAGAGGAACAGTTGCACCAACCAGTGCTGAGAGATGGATCTGTGGGAGGTGTAAAGAAGGAAGGAGAGATTTCCATGTGGGAGCATGTGGAAACAGAGGCTAAAGATGGAGGCTTACACATGTAAAATAAAAAGTTTCTTGTTCCCAAAGAAAGCACTAAAGGTGACGGCAAAGCCATCTTGGCCCATGACAGTGTTTTATCATCCTCTTGGAAACCCTGCCAGAACTGCTGTCATGGAAGAGAGAGCGAGGGGTGCTGGAGGCACAGCTGCTGGCATGTCCCCTTCCTGGTCATCAACCTTCTCTGATCTTTCAAGTAATGAGTCACAAATCACAGCCCTATGTTTCTCGGTGTGCTCGGGTGATGCTACATAATGGAGCATCAGACAAATATGGAAGAGGAGAGATGGAGGGAAAGAAGGAGGAGGCATCTGGGTGGGGGGAAAGAGGGAGCTACGGTTGCAGAAAAAGGTAATTTACTGACAAGAACGCAGCAATTTATGTTGACCTACTATGACTGGACCTGTGCCCTCCCTTTCATCTCCAACTTATCTCCTCCTTGCCAGTGCAAACCGTGGGCAGCACAGGGCCTGCCTCTCTACCTTTCTGTTTCAGTGGATAATGCTGACATGGGAGGCTAGAACAGGTCACCCTTATCAACAGGGCCTTCATCTTGGCTCCCTTTTCCCCTGACAAGCCCAGCAGCATCCCAGATCACCAGTGGTGAGACTACAATGCAAACTCTGTAACCATAGCCAAGCTTTCAGCATGAGGTGTGAGATAGGGAGGTCTCTCTTTTTTAAATGGGTATTTTTCAGTCTTACTTACTAACCTCAGATTTTGTGGTTTGTTTGGTTTTTTTTTCTCTTTTTTTCTAAGATTCCTGGCACTCATGGTTGGTGAAGCAAGAACATACTTGCCAGCTGCCCTCTGTGCAGTGTCATGCACTCTCACATATGGTTATGTATCCCCCTCAATTCTGTTAAGAAAACTGCTCCAGAGGTGAACACCAGCAGTTCTAAAGGAAATGAATGAGCTGAACTGGCTCAGCCCTCCTGTCCATTACTTAATACCCCCTCTGCTTGCTCTAGAGAGGGACTGCTGGTTGCAGGCCAAACAGCACAAAAGCTGCAGAGAGATGGTGGGAACTCCCTCAGGTTTTGATTTTTCTACTACTCAGTTAAAGTACAGGTTTGAAAACTTTTTAAAGTAGACCTGGGCACCCAGGGTGCAGGTACTGGCAAAGGACTATGACAGAAGCTAGAGAGAAATATTGGAAAAGGGAGAAAAGGAAAAAAAAACATAGAATTTTGATAAACAAAATATTACACAATTATTTTTTTTTTATGCAGGAGCAAAGAGCGCGCTGGCCTACTCTTTCCTGATGGTGTAGCCTGTCAGCTGGCACGGCTCCTTGGGGGGATGCCTGCCCCGTGTGCAGTACCACCACTTTTCTGTAAGCAGAAGCCATTTGGTTGAGGAAGGGTAATGCAGGAGCATAAGGGGAGGAAGGCCAAGGGGAGGAAAAATCCCACCCCCAAACCTTAGGTACCCGTCAGCTACTACACCATCCAGAATGCCTCCACCTTCAGCCTCAGCAAGGGGGTTCCCAGATGACAGCTCCACAACAGCAAGCAGGCAAGGGATGGGTTAAGACGGTGGTACGAAACCAGCCAGTGGGAGAAGAAGGGACCCCAGAAAGAAAGACCTGCACGTGGGCTGCCACAGCGGGGGAAGAAAGGCCAGAAAAAATGTTTAATGCTTGGGAGGCTGCTGCTGCCTGTCTGCCTGTCTTTCCATCTCCTAAGCATCTTTTTCACAGCCCAGGGGAAATGATTTCTGCTCTATTGTTGGTTGATTGGACACTTATCTAGCTGTTTCTATCTATTTTAGACACAGAAATGGTTTTTATTTTGGCTTCCTCTCTCCCAGACATTTCTGTGCAGCCTCTTGCTGGAGGAGGCAGGCACACACTGGTGGTCCTGCTCTCAGACTCCCTCTTCACCTCTTTGCCATGACCCTAGGCCAGAGGGGCACATATAACAGCACAGCCAAGAATTACTCTTTTCAAAGTACTGAGGACTATCATAGTCCTCCTGCCAGTGAAAGGCAGTGGCCAGGTGAAGTGCAGGTTGCCTCCACCTTGCTATTCAGTGCAGCGGCACACCAAAGACCAGCAGACTCTGCTTTGGGGTGTAGTACACTTCCCTTGGTTGACTCTGTTTCTGCAATTCCACCACCTGGTTTGGTGGCAGGAAGGAGGTTCTGAACATCCCATCTCACACAGGAGGGCACCCTCTCAAAAGAAGCTCACTCTGAGTCTCTGCTGTGGTCAGAAGGTCAAAAAGGGCAGCACACCTTGGGCTAGAAAAATGATTTCTCCTTTTGGAGCCTGAAAGGAAAATGAGCTGCTCTGGAAATCCTCAGTCCAAATACCTGAGCTCCTTTTAGAAAATGTGCTCAGACTGACTAGCTTCTTCTGGATTTCAATCTAGGCCCCAAGGAAGAGCTAGTACAGTTCCACTCATTTGCTGTACTGCTGAAGTCTTAAAAAAAAAAATCTGGAAAAGCTAAATTTGCATTCAGTCTATTTATTTATATTTAAACTGCATGTCAGTGCCTGTGCCAAACATCAGCAGTCAATACAGGACTTAGACAGTAACAAATGTAATGTTAATTACATGGTTATTGTTACTCATTTTTTAATAAGTTCTTCATATGCAATCCAGTAATAAAGCAAAACTGAGTCTCTTTGCAAAGCAAACTGTTCCCAAGGAAGCATACAAGAAACCAGAAAAATCTCCAGAAAGGGCTTCAGCCACTGGGGTAAGGTTCCTAACATTGATCCCCAGGTCTTCTGACACTGCAGCTATGACAGCTAATCTAGTAGCCTGGCAAAAGGTACTGGCAAAGATAGTTACTGGCAAAGAGTAGAGCTATACATAAGGACACCCAGACTCTCTCCATCCATAATACCCCAGCCTCATGCTCACAACCAGTCTTATGCCATTAAGGAGAAGCAAGGCAGCTATCTAGGGAAACGTGTCTTTGCCTCTCCACCAAAATTCCACTGCACATGGCAGGATTTCCATTTCTCTGCATGTTAAATGGTTACACTGCAGCATTCCACATGTTGATAGGACCAAAACCCTCACCCATTAGGAAGGGGAACGAATTCCTGCTCCCCCTTTTGTATCAGCCTTGGAAGAGCCTAAGATAAAATACAACAAGAAGCTGTGATGATTTTATATACAGGAGGATGAAACTATTTTATTGGATTCCCTCTGCTCTGTAAGGCTGGACTTCAGCTTAGTAAGGCGCCTGGATTTGTTCCTGAAAGCATGCAGACAATGTGACTGGTGCAGTGAGCTGAAATGTCCTAGAACATTTCTAAAATACTTCATAATGCCAGACACAATCATATCTTTAATAGTAACACATGACGGCATAAAGGGTTTACTGACACAAATTGCAATATGTTGCCTTATTCCTGTATGACAGGGTTACTATACAGAGCTTGTTCCCAACAAGAAAGCTGATGAAGCCAGATGCCATCCCTGCCAGCACACATTGTATATCTGGGGCAACTTAGGGATCTGCTGACTGAAGGAAATCCTCCTCCTACCAAACATAGACTGGCAGCAGAAATGTTTCAGGGTAGTTTTTTTTCCAGTCTTAACGACCGTAACAGCTTCTGCAATCTTTTTAAGGGAAGCGGACGAAAAGGAGCAGGAGATTGATTGTCGCTCACTCTCTTGCCATGTTACGAAAGGAACTGTGCAGTGAGGGATGCGTAGGAAGCTTTGGGGAAGGGAGATAAGGGAATGAGGGGGAGGAACACGGACTTTAGAGATACACCCTCCAGTCTGTCTATGGGAGTCTGAAAGAAAGTATCTGAATGTTGATCTTTCTTAGTGTGCCTGAGTGTTAGAAAAGTGTGTTTTTCTGTCCGAGTCTTGCAACACGAATCCGCTCTTAGCAGGGGGTACTCATAATCATGCCCCTTTTGCTGGATTGAAACTGGCTACCAGAAGGGATGACACAGGTCAGCAGGGACAGTGCAGAGATGTCTGCTGTGGGATGCAGATATTGTTTAATGTTAGTGGTGGTGAGGGGGCAGGGAACCCTCTTGGCCCTGGTCAGCTCAAACCTGTCCAGGACCTGATGCAACACTTCTGGAGAATCATTTTGGTGGAGTCCAGCTGTAGGTGCAGTCTGTAGGGCTGCCTGCCAGGAGCAGAAATGCTGTTTAGGAAGGAGGAGTAACATCTCTCCTAAACTTTCCTTATATAGGGCTTTCCCCCCCCCTTTTTCAAAGCATCAATTTAGTATGTACTTCAGAACCAAAGCCTTCATGCTCTGCAAACAGAGGCTCACAAAATGACTGAAGCAGTTCTAGAACAAGCCATCCAGAATATGATGAGAAGAGGAGGGGAAAAAATTAAAGGGAAGAAAAGAACAGCCAGCCCAGCAAACGGCATTTAAGTCTCTCTCTTCTTCTCTCATTCCCTTGTTCCGTCATTTCTGTCCTGCTTTGAGTGTGCTGTTTTTATCTTCCTCGCTCTCATATAAAAGCCTGGCTCCCCTAGCGAGTGTGCAGATGATGATTTGGCATTGTCCAGGACCATTATGCTGTCAGCTCTCAAAGAAAAAAAGGCTTGTAAAAATCCTGTAGTCAGACAAAGGCAGAGTGTGTGGCTCAGGACAGTTCGTACGGCTGCCTGCTAATAACCTTTCCGAACAATAGCTTACATGGAAAGATCTTCCACAGAACATGAAATTTCAGCTTCACCTTCACTTACTCCTAATTACTGTTCCATTCTCAGCTATACGCGTGCTACATATGCAAATCCTCTTTCATCCTCTTTTGTACAGAAACAGACGTGCATCGCCCTCCCCCTGGTCCTGTTCTAGTGCCATCCTACACTACCCTTGCACAATCCACCACACGCTCACTACTACTCCCAGTTCAGCTTGAGCTACATGCAAATTCATTCACACACACTGTCTCCACCACTCCCAGCAGTCTGGCTGCTGCTCTGCTCTCAGGTATATGGAGTTCATCTTAATACATGCTACTTCCTTTCCTTCACTTACTCAGGAGTGGAAATGTGGAAGAAGATGAAGAAGATACCCAAGAAAGCCATTTCTGTTAAAGATCCAAGACAGGATCAACAGCTTTTTCCAAAGCATAGATTTTCTTGAGGCAGCTTGAAGAGGGAAGAACTGCCATGTGCAGTGTTTCCAGTGGGCTCCAGTGGTGTTGGGTCCATTGCAGCCCAAGCGATAAAGGCTAGTCCTTCTGCTCAGCTTGTAAAGACAGAAGAACTGAGGTGACCTATCTATCTCAGACAATTCATGACATTATGCTCTCCAGCGTATGCTCTGGGGCAGATTACCAGCTCCATGACAGCGCCAGAAGGAATATGTGCGTTATGTGCCAGTGCATCAGCTGCCCCTGTTTACGGCACTGGACTGCTGCTGACAGCAGGTTCAGGATAAGATGCTGGACTGAAAGTAAGCTGAAGTGTGGTCATGTCTGTCTTTCTGGCAGCTCAGCCATGGGGAAAGTCGCTCACTCCCGCCACCAACGCAGCCAGCTACCAGCATCTCTGCTTTCCTGCCAGAGGAGCCTGCAACATCACACAGCCAATTCTGGGGATACCCTAGTTTACAGGAAAGATTGAAATGGCTAAATCCAATGAGTGCAGGCTGCCCCTCTTTGAGATAATCCTCAAATGAGCACAAGGATTTGGACGTATGTAACTGGGCTGTGAAGCTGGCGAACTAAACGGCACAGCAGAACCTGGAAAGGAGACTGGAAATGGACTTGGAAGAGACCCTTGCTCTGTGCACACCTAAGCCAAGGTCAATGCGCAGTAACTCCAAACACAAAAGCACAGGCAGGCTCTGATCTCTGCTACATCTGCCTAATACCAGATGTACACTACTGTAATCAATGGTTTTACCTCTAGACTTACACCTATCTCAAAAAGGCCAGGATGTGGCCCATTGGGTTTACAGTGAGGTGAGCAAGCTCTGGGCTTGTGGGTTTTAATCAATGTATTTACTGAGCTGGGACTAGTTCCTGTTCACAGTCTGTTGATTTAATGAAAGTCACGTATCTAAAGCTAGGGACAGGAAAGCTGTGTGGAATCCAAGGTTTTGCAAGTGTACTGAACAATAACAACATGCAGTAGGGATGAAATCCACTCCGAAAACTAGGGCTGCCAGGAGGAGCAGCCTTCTGTAAGCTCTGAGCGCTTTTCTCCATATCCTGCTGTCTGTTACCAGGATGCCTATTCCAAATAATGCTGCATTTATTTTAGCTGACAAACATTTACCAGAGCTGGTGACATAAAGGCCCATGTCTACTCAGACAAGAGCCTAATTCAGACAACAAAATAAGCTGTATCTAAGATGCGCATCAGGCATAAATTGGCTGGAAAAAGGCCACACGAGGTGAAAACCTGAGTCTGTAGGATGAGTTTGATGTTCTCTGAGTGCACTGAATGAATATTAGTTACACGAGGAGCACTGCTCCAACCCCTTTATTATTGCAACCAGTTTAAGCAGCCCTCAGAAATACCCTGAGTGCATAAAATGCTTACACGGAGTGGAAGTGGTGTCGGATGCTTTTGTAACCCACTCCCATGGAGTGGGAAGGGACAGGGCAAAAGCTCTCTGGGGTGGAGCTGGGTCACAGGACTAATGCTAGTCCTTTTGGGATGCTCTAGTGTATGTTAGCAGCCAGGATAGGTGGCCAAAATCCCCACCAGCCTGTATAGCTCAGGACATGGCCCGATTGCAGAGAAGGGCAGGGAACCCAGCAGCTGCAGGGAACTGCAGTAGTTGATATATTTTGCTTCTCCCTACAACTTCCTCTGACTCATTCCCACCAGCCTTAAAGTTAAGGTCCACTCACTATGCACACCCACCAAGTTCTGCTTTAGTGAAACAACACCCCACCACTGTCTGAGCACTCACATATGCCTGTGTCAAGGTCATTACTGTATATGCAGCTTCTGGCTTATATTCTCGCTTTATTCATGTTTTTCTTTTTCTCTCTCCTTTTCCACCTTCTTCTTGTGCTAAGGGATCATGAGCAGAATGAAATTCTGACATACTTTCCAGCCCACTATAGCTCATGGATTTACCCTCCCTAGATAAATCATCCCACACTTCTCTGGAAAACATGAATGCATTTCCCCGTGGTCTACAACACCTGAAGTTCCCTGTCATTATTATTAAGTGAAGGAGAGCCTTCAAAGGCTGTGGTGTTGTCATCAGGTACTTCAGGGTTTTAGGAGCAGGGCCTAGATCAGTACAATGTTTTTCTCACTATTAATGCCAGACATTCAGGTGTCTCATTTCCAGCACAGCAGAGCCCACTTGAAGAAGTTCATGGTCTTACCCATCAGTGCAAGAAATGGGCTCTTTATGGTGTATGAAATCCATTTTCCCCAAGCCTTCGTTTGGATTGTGCTTTATGACATGAGAAGATGCAGTAAGTGAATAAAGCACTACATTCTTGCTGACTGATGGACAGATGATCCCAGCAGACTGTATCTGTACCTCCTCCTTCCCATTGCTGTATATTTGCTGGGCTGTCAGTCTTAAAGCCAAAATGACTTGGGAACCTAGAGTTTCCTGAGATTTTCCCCTCTGATCATTCCTGAGAAGGAACTGGAAGTTAACGTAGGAATGAGGGCAAGGAGAGGGAGAGATACCAGCTTTGGCACCTGTAAAGCTTAGATAAGAGGAAAAGCAATGAGTGAGGAGCTTGGACTTTGCTGAACTGCAGATGTGGCACTGCAGTCAACACATGTACTAGCTTCACAGCAACATCAGACAGCAGGGGTGGGAAAGTGCTTACTGAATTCAGTCTCTTGACATCCAGGAAGACAGAGGAAGGGTAAGTGAGGCAAGCAGGGACTAAGGTCACTTGTCAGAGCCAGAGAGAACCAAGAATAAGACCATAATAAAGCTGTTCCCTTAGTCCCCTTCCCCTAAGCAGAACATCAAGGTTTTCTTCATGTGGGAGAGAAACAATCATGTAGGGGACAGAAAAACCGTAAGTTACTCTGTTACTGAAGCTATGACAAAGAATTCTGGGAACAGCTGCATTTTTTCCCCTTCACTCAAAAGAGAAGTTAAAACAAAGGCATTGGGTTTTGGGTTTTTTTTTTTTTTTTTTTTTTTTTTTTGTGGGGATTGATTGTTTTTTGCTTGGTTTGTTTGCTTTTTTTTTAGTGGGATAATCTGCTCCAAGAGAGAGGAAGATGACCTTTACAGAGCACCACTGTTTCAGAGGAAGACTAAGGAGAGCAATGCAGTCCCTTCTGATTTGAAGATAACCTTCCTTTTGCAGTCACATTCCCAGCTGGCATCACTGCTTTGAAGACAGTCAGAGCAATTCACACCAGTTGGGAATCTCACCTACTGTATTAATGGGTTTCCCTGGAGATGCTGCTTGGTATGTGGTCTCCTAGCCCAGCTGCTCAACTCTGCTCTGCCCAGCATGGGATCCCAACAGCCCAGAAATTCCCTCTGTGCTGGTGAAAGAACTAAGGCTCCTGCTCTGCCCAAGCTAATTCTGCAGATCATTTTGGGTTCATATTCACTCTCTGTACCCCTCAGCCACCCGCTGAAAGGGGCTGCTTACATCTCCTAGCCTTTCAGCTGACTGGTGTGCCTGCCTGTGCTTATGTTTCCCAGCCACCTCTCCCCTGCATCCAACACTGCTTGCTGCCCAGCCAGTGCAGCAGTACAGACAGACAGGCTCCCACCCTTTACCTCCAGCCCCAGCTTCTCTCAGCTGCTTTCAGCCCTGAGCTTTCTGGTAGTGAATTGTGAGATCCCACTGATGGGAAGAAATCATTCTACCAGACCCTCTTGCTAGACAGGCAATGAATACTTCTTCCCTCTCACCACAAGATGCAAAAGTGACCTATTTTACAACAGCATCACATATGGGTTCAAACAGTCAAACTTCCCCAACGCAAATGCAAGAAAGGAGGATGAAATGCAAGAGTAAAGAAAAAAAGTAAAGGCTACGGAAGTCTTCTTTTAAAAGCAGAGCCCCCAGTCTAGTATCTCAGAGGTGCAATCTCAGAGGCCATTAAAATCAGGCTATAGTGAAGTAGCAGCAAGATAAACGGTATAAGAAAAACTCTCTTTCTGGATATAACAGACAATACTTGGCAGAAGTTCAGGGAAGGAAGGTTGGGGGCAAAGGGTGGAAAGGGAGGGGGAGAACAAGAGAATGTGCATATAAACAAAGTCCTCCCAGTATGTTAGACCTTAGATCTTCTTTGCCAGCTTAACCTGCAGTCTGCGTACATGCTGACTGGGATGTAGATGGTTCAGTATGAGTGTTGTGTGGAGCACAGGCAGCAGGGCCAGATCCCTCCCTTGTGTAACTCTGCTAATGTTAGCAAGAACCGACGAGATGCCCTGACTTCTGTGCAGCTGTGTCATGGTGAACTTTGGAGCTAAGTGCACATGTGAAGGTTGCAACTAGAGCTGCTTTCCCATGGGAGAGAGAACATGGGAGTGAGATTTATTTATTTTTCCCTCTTGCTTCACCAAGAATATCCTTGAAATAGGTGGATATTTTTTTGTCATAAAAAGAGGATAACTGGGCTTGCCATAAATCTCTGTGATGTATTTTTAACAAACCCTGCACCCTGGGTGGCCCAGCTTGGGGGATACTTTCTAAGTAGTAGCAAAAGTGTATACTATTGGTGAAATAGTATTTGGAGCACCATACAGCAAAGGTAAAACTAGGGCATCACACAACATAACTGTTCTGAACAATCACCATTTATGGCCTAATGGCTCAGCTATCGAGTAGCAGCCAGGAATGACTTCCATAGTTGCTGAAGATGATGGGGACAGATGGAAATTGCACTGGCAGTAGCACAAATCCATTTCTGGCCTGGCCAAAAGGCAAACAGCTGTTTCCATACCTGTTTCCCTCCTACAGCTGAGAACAACTGGCTGCCAGGCCAGTTCCAGGTTCAAGCCCCAGGACAGGAAATCAGCAGGCAATCAGCTGACATGTGTTGATTTGATGGGATCATGAATGCCTTCCCGTATTTGCATTAGCTACAATCAGACCAGGAGTTGCAATCATCAGATCACTAATTTATTTATCTGACAAACTGGAAATCCACTAAGAAAGGCTGGAACAGGATGAGAATGGAGGTGTGAGGGCAAGAAGGATGTGGACAAACTGGAGAGTGCAGAAAAGAGCAGAAGAATGAACGTGTATCTAGGACACATGAGCTACAAGGAAAGACAAAATCAGTGGGACCTGCTTAGCTTAAAAAAGACTGAAGGAGGACACAATAAAAATGCTGAAATCATGGGCAAGGTTCCCACAAAATAATGTAAGAGATGATTGCGTCTGATTCATGACAGACTGGATAAGTAGGTATGGTCTCAATCTGCAACAGGGAAGATTCAGTTAGACCTCAGGAAGAACAGCAAGGATAATGAAGCACAAGCATAAACTGTCCTGTAAAGGTGTGGAGTCTTTCAAAACAAGCTAGAGAAACAGTTAACAGGAATGACTTGGGAAGAGATGACTCTGCTATTATGCAGGAATATGGACAAGCTAACTTGTGAGGTCCCTTCCAGACCTTTGTTCCCTTCCTCCCCTATAAGATGAGCATTGTGCACCCATGATGTATTGACTACAACAGCCAGTAGCCAGCAGTCACCAGTAGTGAGTGTATCACTGAAGATGAGGGCACAACACAGAGAAGGAAACAAACAGCATACAGAACATCTTACAATTAAAATTGCAATGATACATCAATGACCTCAGTCAACTTAACTCACACGTGAAGAATTTCCTCGTTACTATTGGCTACAGCTTAGCACGCATTCACATTAAGGCACTACAAATCTGCACCAATGTCTGCCTTGCCCATGGCTCCTCAACCCTAGCCTAGCCTGGAAGGTGGACTGGTGCTGTGATGGAGTGCTATGGGACTGCCTCCAGCATCATCCACGTGAAGTCACAGGACATCACCCCAGCTGGCCAGTTACTTTGCAAATATGTGGAAAACCCTCCTTCCCAGATGGCATTTCATAGGCAGGGAAAGGGAAAAGAAAGAGTAATAACACCGTTAAGAGTTTGTTGTAACGGGGGTTGCACATGCCACCTCCATCTAAAAGGGAAATGGGATCTTACCAAGGGCCAGGATAGAGCCTCCCTGCTTTGTCTAGTAGCTTACTGTCAGATTGTTAGCTGCCACAGATCAAAATCTTCTCTTGGATGCCAACCAAGCAGATGTACCCATATTCACCTGTGTTACGACCTGAACTTGATGATCAGTGGTCAATGGTGATGATTATAGTTGGACTCAATAATCTTAAAGGTCTTTTCCAACCAAAACGATTCTGTGATTCTACGATCAAGCAATCTTTCATGCATTGTGCATGAAAATAGGGGTGACTTTTGAAGAAAAACCTTCTGCCCTTGAAGAAAAGGGTGTTGTTTACGAGAGCAGAATGATTTTTTTCAGAGATAGATGAAGGTTTCTCCCTCTTCAACATGGCATTAAAAAGTGAAGCTGCTGTCTCTGATGTGAAAACCTCTGTGTTTTCTGCAAATCACCTGCAAATAAAAGTCACTTTCTTGTAAAAACAAAAGGGTTTTAACTGCAACATGATGGCCAAGTCCTCAGGTAAGGGTGTAGCTACTTTCTGACTCTGTTAAATTTACCTCAGCAGTTCAAGATGGGGCATGGTGCACATCACTGAAGACAAATGGCTGCTATGTCAAGCCATGGAAACAGGCAAAGCAAGCCCTACGCAAACAGCTTCTTTAGTGCCCTGTCACAGAATCAGCCAGATGCCAGGGCCTAAATTGGAAATTATGAGTCAGATCCTCAAATGGAGCAAAATGACTGTGCTCCAAATCACTGATTTACATCAGCCAAAATCTGGCCTGCTGATCTTGACCTGGATCGAATTATTGGAGTTTCTGGACTCTCTAACACCTGTCCTGATCTATGTGAATGAGAAATGGCATGATCATAAATATGTCAGCTCATGGATACACACAGATTGCAGGGACATCTGGTTGACAGAAACTTTAGGGGATGTAGAACTTGTGGCAGTGGGAAGAAATCCATTATCTGATTAAAAGGTTAGATACTGTAGGAGGAGAAGTACTTGCAATGAGCCTGTTGAACAGAGGCATCTATGGGGAGGGTGCAAAAAGCTCACCCTTAGCCAGGTTCTGTTAATGAGTTTTGATATAATTCTGCCTCAGCATGTTTAACTCTTGTCACAGCAGCTTGATTCACACATAACATGAGTAGGTGCTGCGAAAGCTTCTCTAAAGCCTCCACTAATGTTACTCCCTCCTGCCCTGAAGCCCCTTGGCTCCCTACACCAGCTCTGCCCCTGCCCCTCAGCCTTATTCCATCACTATCTAACCATCCATCACACTAAGTTGCTTGTTAGATGGTCTACTTGCAGCTACCACATCTATGCCAAACCAAGAACCCATTTTCAGAGCCACAGAGAAACTGCATCTGACTCCATTGGCCTAAACTTTCCCAAGGGATTTTTTACTTGGCACAGTTATAACTTTTCTGGTTGGCCTGGCTGCCCACATAGTTCTCAGTCCTTATATGCATTTGGTACGTCTAAGTGAGCAGCTGCTGAAAGAGAAGGAGTTAAGAATCATTTAAATCATTAGGTTTTCATCAGATCTCATTCTGCTGCTGGAGTGCCCTGGAAGCATCTGTTAATAAAGCTGGGGGGGGAGGGGGGGGATATAAAACCCCTCTCCCTCGTGTTGAGATATCTTTTTCTATCCAGCTGCACCCAGAATGAAAGAGCTATCAAAGAAAACTCCTCCATTAGCCATCAATTCAGAGCAACTTCAATCAGGCAGTTCTGCTGGAGCCTGCGGGAATATCTCCCCAGCAGCCTCCTACATGCTGCACTTGAGTACTCAGAAAGAGCCACATTAAACCTGCCTGCCATCAATCCGAGGGCCTCCTTCTCTGTAACTTAATGAGGTGAGCTTGTTGGCATCATTGACAGGGAGCTGAGGAGTTAAAATGAAAGTGGCAGTGCAAGCCACCCTGGCACAGGGGAAACAGCTGAACCACCAGCCCTCCTTTAAGGGCCTCTCTGCAGAACTGGGAGCTGTTTCTGGGTTGCAGAAAATCCAGAGGAGGTTGAGAGAAATGGGGGCAAGATGAGGACCTTTCCCCTTACCAGACCCATAATTCCTATTGGCATGGCCTGTCCTCCCTACCCCTGTATGGACAGCCCGGGTGGGGACAGGTAACATTCTCCTTCATCCCCGTGATGTGACCTCCTCTTAAGCCTGTCCCATTTGCTACTGACAAGTGACATGCCTCGTGATCAAGCCGGGCATGGAGATGCCACTCCTGTTATCTGCTGCACTAACAAGGGGGCAGGTGGCTGCCTCTTCACATATGCTCGGCCAGCACAAATCCTCCCTGTTTGTCATGCAGCTGGAGGATGGCTGAGCCATACAAAACCAAACAGAGAAACTGTGTCTTCCCCAGACATTTTTAAAGACCAGAAAAATACATGGCTTGAGACGAAGGGCTTCTCTCAGGCCTCGCCTCCAACCAGATTGCAACTATCATTTGATCAAGGATGGATCCATTTATGGATTGGACCTGCCAATCATTGATCCTAGTGACTCCTGAGGCACCTTTCTTGATTGGGTGCTCCTGGCAACAGCCAGCTCCTCAAGAATAACTTCACTGCTGGGTTAGTTTCTTCTTCTCTTCCTTATGATATACTATACAATTTTATTTCCTCTACCTTTTCTGGGAAGGAGTTGTTATTGCTCAAGGAGGCTTTTCCAAGATAAGAGTACCTCCCCTTTTGAATGATACTTGAAAATTGCTCTTCCCGTGTACCAGAGTCTATACTAACAAGTGGAAGGAGTGTTCTGATGTCAAGGTGGTAGTTACAAATAGAGTGTTGACCAACAAGGGTGCCCAGCTCTGTGGAGTACATCTATTGCTTCAAAACCCCAAAAAAGAACATGAATTATCAGAAAGCCACAAAGCAACTTTAGATGCAGTATATCTTCCTCGCTTGGACTGTAAGGTTTTCACCTTAAATATAAGTTGTTCAAGGCAAGAAGCTATGTATGGCCATATCTACAGGCACAGCAGCACATTTTTCTTGACGTTTTTGTGATCTGAGTGCTCAAGAGGAGCTAGCAGTTCAGCATGACCAGCAGGAGAGGGCCTACTTTCATAGCTGGGACTCAGATGCCTCAAAGGATGGCAAGACATGTTGTATACTGAGTATACCCCTCCTGTCACAAACACTTCCATCATCTCTGTGCTTGGTTGGAAGTAGCAGCCCTTCTTCAATCTGCTGCTTTCCTCCAAGCAGGAAAACATCTTGGTGAGCCTGTCAAAGATAGCCTTGGTGGGGAAGGGTATGCAGAACTGAGCTATGTCAATGTGTTATTAGCAAAGCAGCACATTGTATCTCACATCTCAGTGCTCTGGGCTTGTGTGTGCACAGAAAAGAGCAAAAAGGAGGGTACAATACTGACCCTGCAATCTGTCCAGGAAATGTGAATGGAGCCACTCCCTCTGCTGGGTCCTTGACACTGTTCAAAGAGTTCTTTGATCAATAATATCAAAGGATACCAACATATCAAGGAGCATCAGCATGAAGCCTTGACCTCCACCCATGCCTAGAAACAAGATGCCCATCAAGATCATACCCCGGCCATGCCCATGTCCCAAGCCTGTTCATGCAAAAATTAAGCACTGTTATACTTAGCTCACTGCTCACCTTTCTCTAGGCACTGGCTCTGGAGAGTGACAGTAGGAATTGGGTGATATTTAATACAGGAGCAGGCTGACAGCTGACAAAATCCAAAGTCTTCAGCTCAGACACTGACAAGGAGCTCACTCCTTTATCTCACACCTTCTGCAGGTGGGGCAGGATCACATTTTAGGTCTGCCCTACCCAGCCAAGAAAGGGGGAAATCAGCAGGACTGCTTCATGCACTGGCTAAAGGATGGAGCTGAATATCCATCCTTTCACTATCCAGAAAGGAAGGACACTCCATAAACATGCATGCAAGGCCATTTCTAGAAGGTACTATTTGTATCAGTAGTCCCAAACAAGCCAATATGGCTAATGCATAAGCAGTTTGATGGGCCCAGAGGATGACTTACTGTGGTTGCCGCAACATGTGAGTGCTTAAAGTACTCACACAGTATCCTCTCTGTTCTGCAGCTCCTACCTGCCTTAGCAAAGTGCTCTGAAATGCTTGTTAAGTCTCTCCTTGGGGGAATTCTTCCACTGTACCACATATTGTGGACAACAGAATAGGTGCACCTCTATGAAAGTGCTGGCCAGGAGCCTCAGAGACTGCTCCTGCCTCATCTAGACCTTCCTTTGACTCCACATTCACAGAATCACAGAATGTTAGGGGATGGAAGGGACCTCAAAAGATTATCTAGTCCAACTCCCCTGCCAGAGCAGGATCATCTAGATTAGGTCATACCGGAATGTGTCCAGGTGGGTTTTGAATGTCTCCAGAGAAAGAGATGCTACAACCCCCCTGGGCAGCCTGTTCCAGTGTTCTGTCAACCTCACCATGACAAAGTTTCTCCTTATGTTTACATGGAATCTCCTCTGTTCCAGATTGCACCCGTTGCCCCTTGTCCTATCACTGGATGTCACTGAGAAGAGCCTGGCTACCTCCTCCTGACACTTGCCCTTCACGTATTTATAAACATTAATGAGGTCACCCCTTAGTCTCCTGTTCTGCAAGCTAAAGAGCCCCAGCTCTCTCAGCCTTTCCTCATAAGGGAGATGTTCCACTCCCTTAATCATCTTTGTGGCTCTGGGCTGGACTCTCTCAAGCAGTTCCCTGTACTTCTTGAACTGATGGGCCCAGAACTGGACAATATTCCAGATGCGGTCTCACCAGGGCAGAGTAGGGGGGGAGGAGAACCCCTCTCGAGCTACTAACCACACCCCTTCTAATACACCCCTGGATGCCATTGACCTTCCTGGCCACAAGGGCACATTGCTGGCTCATGGTCATCCTGCTGTCCACCAGGAACCCCAGGTCCCTTTCCCCTACACAGCTTTCCAACAAGTCAGTCCCCAACCTGTACTGGTACATGAAGTTATTATTTCCCAGATGCAAGACTCTACACTTGTCCTTGTTACATTTCATTAAATTTTCCCCCTCCCAACTCTCCAGCCTGTCTAGGTCTTGCTCAATGGCAACACAGACTTCTGGGGTGTCAGCCACTCCTCCCAGTTTTGTGTTGTCAGCAAGCCTGCTGACTGTGCACTCTGTTCCCTCATACAGGTCATTGATGAATATATTGAACAGTACTGGTCCCAGTACTGACCCTTGAGGGACTCCACTAGATACAGGCCTCCAACTAGACTCTGACCCATTGACCACAACTCTGACTTTTTTCCTCCAACCAGTTCACAACTGACCTCACTACCCAATCATCCAGACCACAATTCCTCAGTTTAGCTGTGAGGATGCTGTGTGTTCCACCTCCTCCCTTAAGCTATCTACTCAGGGACTGCAAGGGGTCTATTAACCATATGCATACTGTTGCTCTTACCTTGTCCCCACTGTACTCCCATAGGTAGCAGACTGAAAAAAAGGCAAAAAAAAAAAAACCCCAAACCAGGAACAATTAGCAGGGAGGTGCTGGAATGCAAGTGTAAACATGTTTCTTGGTAAATGGTATGTTCTAGAGAAGACATTTCCTCCCCTCCCCAGTGGCACCTTCACCTCACTGTTTGCTAAAGAGGTTTTATCACTCAAAATGCACCAGATGAATAAGAAGAAAAGATTAAAAAGTAACTTCACCACTGCCAAAGTCCACAAAGAAAAAATAAATATAACAGATTTCCCCCCTCCCTTAAACATCTTTCACTGTCAATGGGATTTTTAAGGTCTTGTAGTCATGAAAATTATTATACCCCCGTTACCACTAAGAGTGCCTTGCTGGTGCATTTCACTTGGCATGCATGTAGATGCCTGTCAGGGGAGTATCTCCATGCTCAAACATTCATTTACATGCAACAGTCTGTTTTGTTCACAGTCCAAGTGCCCATTTGTGCACAGGCCTTTCAGTCTGTACAGCTTTCTCTTTAGATGTATAATACAACTCTTTCACACGTGCAATAACAGACAGCTTACCCTAGTGTCAGGCTGGATACTCATTGATTTCTGTATCATTTGTATCATTTAGCTTGCAACTGAATGATTCTATTAGGGGTATTAGGCCTGGTCTGCAACTAATTTGGGTGTCCGTACAGTAATAGTCTGATTAAGATTAGGAGGCTGTGGTCAGGCAGCTCTCACTCCAGGCCTAACAACTGAAGATGCTATCCCTTCCCCAGGCTTACTGTTACCTCTTAGCTAGAGATTATCAATCCCACTGATCATGCCAGCACCTCTTACTCCACTTAAGGCAAAAAGCCAACAGCAACCTCAGATGACTTTACTCCAAAGAAGGTGAGAGAAGTTTGATACTATCCCTTCCCCTGCCTATACAGAATGGCAGTCTTCAGCAGGGAGATGGTTAAAGGAGAAAAAGACAAAACAGACAGATGAAAGTTAATGTCTGGAACATATATGTGTATATACTGGGGCAGTCTGCTCCTGTTCAGCTGTGCTGCTAGTGATGCTTTAGTACAACGTGCATTAGGAGGTGATGCACTGCTTTAACTACACCTATGCAGTTAAAGTGGTGGAACTTTATGGGTTCCTAAGGCCTCAACTAACAAGGGCATCAACGACAGCTGTAAAGACTTGGTCTATAGTGCTTTATCTCTCCCTAATAACTTCAGTTCTGTGATATCAAAGCACAAGACAAATGCAACAAATAGACCTTCCCAACATGCACCAATGCATGTGAGGTATTAGAGCTGGTTTAATTTTCATGGCAACGATCTTACATGAATAATGAATCCTTTTATTATGCTCATGAATTATCTGTGAGCAGGCTGTGAGCTTTATGAACATGTCTGCTGCTCAAAATTTTTTAATGAACAGTTAACGTTAACAACAAAGATCACCATACTGGATTATATCGAAATTCTTTGCCCCAGCAGTTTGAAGTTTGTGACTGGTGAGCTGGGTTGTGGGACAGCATTTACCCTCCCTGGTGGAAGAATGGGAACTCCATTAATGAGGATGACTATGAATGGACCATATTTGTTCACACTGCTGCCCTGGCTTCCAATCTCATTTGGACAGGTGAACAAAGAACCATCACACATCAACCCTAATGTGAACAAAACCTTATATATCATGAGTACTGAGAACAGGGAACAAAAAAAAAAAAAGTAATGAAGAGAAGCAATTAGTTGTTTGAGACACTCACGACTGTCTTTGGACACCAGTCCAACTGCTATTCCTAATCTTTAGTAACTATCTTTACCGTGTTTTACAGATGGAGTAAGTGGGACACTGGGGAACTGGAGCAGTGTTCCAGAGTCACCTGTTCAGACAGCTATTTAAATCCCTATCTACTCCATATCATGTTTCCACCAAGGGAGTGAGAGGCCTCAGTTTGCAAAAAGGAGCTAGAGATCTCTGTTGAACAAGCTCTCTAAGGGGATTTCTTGCTTGAGATGATGAAGAAATAGCTTGAGGTTGGTTTGTTTCCTTCCAGTCAGGTACTCCCTTCCCCTGTTGAATCTGAAATCAAGAAGCATCTAGGCATCTAAAAAGGAATTATCATTGTAAGAGAAAACTAGCCCCCAAGCTTTAAAATCTTCTAGAAAATCTGTGCTTGAAATCACCAGCTGTGTCCAAGTTCTGAGTCAGTTCTTATGTCCACATCTGCTCACTGTATCCAAAATAGGGATTAAATATATTAGCCTACTGAAACCCAGGAAGAGAAAAAACAACTGTATGATTCTCAACTGAAATGCAATGCTGAGTTCAGGAATAACATGACCAGCTACCCTGAAAGATGGATTTTATGGTGGACAAACAATGGCTGCATAGCCTCAGATGTGCTCACTGAAAAGGAGGAAGAGGGCCAGGAGAACAGAGATAAATAAAACCATCTTGGTAGAATGGGCTGGAGCCATTTTCATTATATCTAGGTCCTCATCTATCTCTATGTCCTTATGCCATGCCTTTCTGTGTTTCACTGACTGTTAAACCCATCCACACACCTCCAGCTGAGCATTTCCTTTGAATTAGTACATCAACACTCCCCTGTCCCAAGTAGAAACAGCTTTGCCTCAAGGCACTGAAAATACTCACTGGCAGGAGCGCTCTTGCTGTAGGCATTACCTTGCTATTTCATCCTTATCACACAGCTCTGTTTAGATTTCCCAGGGTAGCAGGCAGGTGCAATGGAAACCAGTGCTATACCTTACCAGGGAAGACCAGATTTCCAGATCTTTGAAGGTAAGGCTCCCCATGCAAAGTAACCCATACACGTAGATGGAAAACAAGGGACACTATGTCACTTGCTTCTTTTCTTTGGTCCCTGGTGTCCACTTTTCAATCTTTGTTTACACTGAGAATACAAATCATCATGCCAAAGGCTCATTTATGTAAACAATATGCACTGCACGTTTCTTGAAACTCCAGCTTCTCTGGGGTCTCCACCCAGAACTGTGGGGCTGTGTTGAACCTGGGCACTCCTCCACCACACCAGACTGCTGATGGGAAACCACATGGATGTAAAATTCCCAAGGCAAAAGTTCCACCATAAGAGATCCTGCTGCTGGCAAGCACTAATGCAGCTTCAGATTGTACCTCGCCTGCATTGTACCTTGCTTCATTTGGAGCTCGCAATGGATCAAGTCGTGTTGATTTTTATAAAAAAGTAACCTGTCCACCAAATCAAATGAAAGTGAAACCAATCAGTCAAACAATTCCTCCCACACCTCAACCCCAAGGACAGAAGTGAGTACTAAAACTTTACTGTGTGAAGTAAAACTTATATTCACATGCTATCATTCTGGCTGTTTCTTACACTGGCTAGGTGCTTCTGCCTGTAAATAGTCTGACAGTGTGGACTACCAGGGGGGTGAGTGTTTTAGTGTGGACTGGGAAATCAAAACAGGTTTAATGCTTAACCAAAAGAGGCTTAATGCTTAACACAGGAAGTTTAAAGGAAGTGTCCTTTATCATAACTTTTCATCCCAATGCATACCCTCAGTCTTCCCACCTCATTTGTCCGTGGATGACCTTGAAATTGCTCTTTCCCAAATCAAGCTTTGATTCAACTTCTAGGTCTCCAAGGTTTCATCCTCACTAAACGAGCACATTCTCAAATGGAAGAAGAGCATGAGCAATTTCCCTTGAACACCGAGACTAAGCACATGGAAATGAATCTCTTCTGTTCTTCACTAAATTAATCACAGGATATTTTATTTTCCAGTCTCACCATTTACTCTGCAAGGAATAACTCAAACCTCTTGCATTCGGCAGCTAGGCAAGGCTATTAGGAACCCTGTTTGATTCAATACATAGTTATGCCAATGTCAGTATACTGTAATTCCAGCGTCAGGACTCCTGGTGAGTGAGTCCCGTAACTAATTCAAAAATGAAAGGATACCTGCTCCTCTGCTTCCTACACCCTGCTGTCTCAAAGCAATTTCTTATGTGCCAGCGTCATTGTAAATCTGTGCTTTAGTATACTGTGAAAAGCAATTGAAGTTATGCCACAACTTAAACATAGAAACACTTATTAATACCTGCACTTAGAGTGAAGGGACTTGGGTCTGCTTTGTTCAAGTGATGAGATCATTTGCAGAGCTTTCTAGTCAATGTGAACCAGACTGACAGGTCACTTAGGCTTTCAATTCATCCCAGCAGACTACCAATGTGTCTCAACTGTTCCTTGGAACACTGCTGTCCTCTGCCAAGCAAAAAAGGCAGTAGCTAACATTTTATTCTTGCCTTTGTAAGGCCAGTATTTAGACATGAAGATAAGGCCCTCTCCCTAAAACTCCTGCCAGCTGAAGGAAGACTTCCACACGAGTTATGCTGGACTGTGGTGAAGGTCCAAAATTAATCTTTTTTTTTTTTTTGGTTCTGGTTACCCTTCCTAACTCACGTGCAACTGCAAGGTCACACTTAAAAAAAAATCAGAGCATCCAGTAACCTCTTTCTTTGGCACATGAACAAATATTTTCAGTGTCTTATTGACCCATCTCATATGCCTATGTGGTTCTTTACCTGTTGTGCAGGGACAAGCTCACTATACCAAAGTTTGTTTCACAGTAAAGTAAGGAGATGCTTCTATAATATTTTGTTGATGAGGGCTGGAGGCAAAAAAAGGTGACAAACTATATTCTGACCAGCTGCTAGGACAGCTGATGTGGACTTTAGGTGTTCTTTATTCTTGTAGGTATAGTTGGACTTGGTGATCTAAAAGGTCCTTTCCAACCACAATTATTCTGTGACTCTGTGACTTAAGGGTGTGCTGGGCATCCATGTTCAGGAAAGCAGTGACCAAACCACAACTCCTGTCCTCCAGGGCTGTCATGCTTGGTTCCCTCCACAGTCAGTGAATGGGAAGCACCACTGCCACAGCACACACAAAGCCAGAGTGTGCTGCACATATGGTGATTTAACACACAGCCAGAGGAATGGAGCGAGGGAGATCATTTTTTTAAGTGACTCGTATTTTCTAACAGGTAGAAGTCTCCTCATGACATGAAACAGTGTTCAACCTTCCCAAGTTAGTAAAATGCTTTCCAAATTACTTTATTTTATTATAATATTGTCAGTGTCCTGCTTTGAAAGGCCTTATATGTTCTGGGGAGGAGTGCCTCAGAAGCGGTAGAACATAGTTCTCAGCAGTGTATTTGGCCCTTTGCCTTGAGAGTAACTGGTCAGTTAACCCCCCATCACAGTAAGTGCAATTGGAGTTACCTGCTGATAGATATCCTGTGGTCAGGATTCTTGGAGCAATGGGTTAAAGATTCAAAAGGGTCTCTCTGAAATGTAAACTTGTAATGGCTTCAGTACAGTGCAGTGATGTAAAATCAATGCAGATGCAAGCTTAAACGCAAAGGTAATGGAGAGGCAAAGACATAAATAAGGAAAACTACGAGTGAAGAAAAGGGCTGGTAATAGAGGAAGGCGCAAAGCAAACTCAAGGTGCTGTCATTTAGGATAAATAATGCTTAGCTCTGGCACAAGGCTTTTCAGACATGCAGCACAAAGTGCTCTAAAGATAAACTAATACCATTTTATGGTTGAGGAAACTGAGGCACAGACAAGGGTTGCTGTTTACATGGGATCACATATTCCATGCCGGTGCAGAAGCAGACCTTAGGTTTCCCAGCTTCCTATTCTAAGCCCCACCATGCTATGCTGAAATGACTTGTTCTGCCATTTCTGCAGTCTTCCTTCAGATATACTTCCTCAGCTAACAATAAACCCTGCTTGCTGCTAAGGTGTGGGTTTTCTTAGGAGAGCTACGTCTGTATCGATGGACTCCTTTTCCACACGCCGCTTGCTCTTTGTTTTCAACATTTACACAGGTACAATAAGGTTTGCTACGCAGTTCAATAGCGAGTACCTTTGCATAAGGCACATGTCACAGCTGAATGCACACTGTAAGGGCTTAGATATGTATTCTAAAGAAGAAATATACAGAAGTAAACCATAATGTCTATTACTGTCCTTTAACATTTTTAAAGCCATTTCTTTCCCAGAATTACTGCAGTCTCTCAGACAAGAAGGCCACACACAGAGCTCCATTGCCCTTGTTGTCCTCCTCTACAGTCAGACAACACACTCCAGCTGAAGGGTACTCCTGAAAAAACTACTTTTCACAGCTGCTGAACTATTCAAATTATATTTTTCCACAAGGAAAAATATTTCAGTACAAAATTTTGTTACACATTCAAATGTATTTTTAAAAATTTTCATCAAAAAATTTTGAAACAGCTCAGTTTTGTATTTGCTTCTTCCCCTTTGTTCACTTCCCCATTCTATTTGATGAATCTGAATCTATTTGATGGTTGAATTTATAAGCATTTATTTTTTTAGCTTTGCTTTTCACTAGAGCTCACTTTTTCTGTTCTAGCTTTCTAACCTTCTTAACTTCTGAAGTTGCTTTATAATAAAGGACTATTTTTTAGCCCACTCAAAAATTGGGATGTTCCCCAAAATTAGAAGGTGTAAATACATGCACACAGAGTACCTATGACATTATCACTGATGAGGAATAAAAAAGATGTACAGGAAAATAAATTCTTCAAGGCCCCTTTTTAAGGTATTATAAAACCAAAGTATCTGCTCTATTTTTAATTTTGCAAGACAGAAATAGCTTCCAAGAAAAGAAATTAATCCTCTTAAAAAAAAAAAAAATCACCTCTACTGCTTCTCTTAACCTAAAATAAACATAAGCACCACTTATCTGTCATCGTGCATTGTTTCTGTTCTCAGCTTGCTGGCAGCCTACTAGAAGTCCCTCTTGGGATTTTGCTTCTCTCTCTCAGAGCTAGGTAAGTATTACTCTCCTGCTTCTCTTGGTATCTAATCCATTATTTCTGGATTCAAGATTTTATGCTTTTCTCTCAACACCTGTCAAAGGCATTTCCTTCTCCATAGCCACCATCCCTCTCTTCTCCAGTTAATTACTTTGATTCATTACCTAATCAATCATGAAATAAATGCTGATAACTGTCCTGGGGAGGCAGTGGTAGAAGTTCAACTGGTGAGAATAAAACCAATCTATTTGAATATAAAATTCTGTGTCCTGTCTAAATATAAAACTGGTTTTCTGGGGATGGTACTGATACTTGTCAGAGTGTATAGCCCACTCATGGCTTTAGAAAGTTATTGCCACTACTTGAATGGAAAGTGACCAGTTAAAAGAAATGCTCCACTTCAAAGACACAAAGGGTCTTTCTAGTGCTGTCCTATCTTTCCAAGAGTTTGTGGTGCCATGGTTAGGTTTTGATTGATTACTCACTAATTCTCACACAGTGACTTACGCAGAATACTTTTAAATCATCAATTTCTTCCATGGTACTTGGGACAGGCCCCTGTAGGACACTCTGAACAGTCTGGAGACTTGTATGAATGGACACCAAGGTCTGTTCCAAATGCTCTTGCTGTAGTTACCTGTAGCCATGCAGCAGGGAAAATGTCCTCAGGTGGGAATACTCTCAGGCTTCTCCTATCCAAGTTGCTGAACATTCTTCATCACTGTTCTTTTATAGAAGCCTATTTGTAGGACACAGATTTCAAAACTCTGTTCTACAAATAGTAGTCTAAACCAGGGCATATATCTCAGCTACTTCCTCCCATTTTATGTGAACAGTATAGTAAGATTATCTGTGGTCCACAAATAATTTATCATATTACTTACCACTCAGACATCTCCCTCAAAGTCAGAAGAAGGTCTGGGAGACAGGGAATATACACATTCAATAGCTGCTCTCTGGGTTGTTGGTATGGTAACATGCATCTCTCGTTGATCTCCCTTTTCTACTTCTGAGTTTCAAGTTTGTTTGTCTAACATGTGTCAAGCCCATCCTAAATTCCAAATTTTATTAAGTTTGGAGTCTTCAAAACACATTAAGTCCTAAATTTGCCAATATCCCTTAAAGATTCCAAATTAGGTAACAGCTTTGTATTAAGTCTATCCATTAAATTGCATTGTCATACAGTGGAAAAAATTACAAAATAAGACCTGAGATATGAACCTAAGTCAACACAGTTTGTATGTGCCTGTGTACAAGTGTATCTGTCCAGAATAACTTGCTCCAATGCATTTATTCTTTGTCCTGACAGACTGCCCCAGGGCTTAAATTGCTTGCCTGCATCAACTCTGGCTATGCTTCCTCCCATGAGGTCCACAGCAGCTGCCAAACCTAGGGAACAACTGCAAGCAAAACCATACCTCCATGCTGGCTATGGGGAGATCATTCAAACACTTCAAGTAAAGCAGCTCTTGCGGAGCATCTCAAGCTCCAATGGACAGCCACGAGTTTCCACTCATTTCTTTTCAGTTGTTAATATTACTTCCAGGGCAGTTATATTTAGATATACACAGAATTAGTGGGGCTTCTAAAAGAGCACAATTTCCAGCTTCTTCTTGCTCCATACCAGCTCTGCTAGGTAGTAAGAGCATGTCCTGACTGGGGGACTTGGTAGACTGTAGACAGATGCAACAGCACAGTCCATGTTTGCAGAGGTGCTCATGGGGGAAGAGGCTTTTTGGACAAATGCTCCAAATCTACATAGAGTTGGAAACAGAATCAGAAATAATGACTCCCTGTCTCATGGGTTAACAGCCAGACAGCACACAATTATAAACCACTCTGAGATCCTTGGATGACAAATGGATGGGTAGGCATAAAATATCAGTAGTAAACCCTGGCAGTACCTGTTTCTATCCAGTAAGATTATATAAATCAAGTCAAGTGATTTGCTCTGTCTTCTAGTGATGATCAACCCAAAGGTTCAGCAGGAAATCTGTAGAGATTTTCAGAAGTTAGTACGCTTTACAGTTTCAAAGAAGTGTTCCCTTTTACAGGTTACTGTGAGACGGAGAGATTTGTCAGACCTTTCTGTATATGAGAGGATGCACCTTGCTCTCCACCATCCCACAACAAAAGTAAACAACCGTGGTTCATAGAGGGCAAATAGTTGGGCAGCTCTGGCAGATAAAGTCAAGAATGGCAGCCTAGTCCCACTGTTCACTTTCCAGCATCAAATACCTTTCAGTTGCCCCACTTCCTTAAGCAAGTCAGAGCAGGTGTCAACTGCATCTAGTGGCACATGAAGACAAGAACCTCTCTTCAGAAGATCTAACACATCGGATTTCTCCCCTGCTTATACGAAGGCTTGCTTTGCCTGTCCCCCTCCTGATGGGTCTCTTGATTTTTTCTGCTTGATGCATTTTCCTGTGCTCTGTCTGATCACTGTCTCTTCAGGACACAGCACACATCCAACTGCATTTTTTTTTCCAATTTCTATTTTATTTTTTGTAGCAGATACCATTGCTCCAAGGTTAGGATACATAAAGATATAAGGTCAGACCCCCCAAAAATGTACACGTTAATGCAGTGACACAGCCCCAAAACAATAGAGTTGCTGCAACCCTCTGGAGTGTTCCCTTTCTGGCTCCATTTAGTGTTCACTTAACTTGCAACTATTACATAAAGTTTTCTGTTTGCTACCTGGCACATTCTGCAGTGCTTTGTCCCCTCTCTCCTGTGTTACATCAGAAATAATAAAGAAAAGCAGCTTCCACACTGGGGGGTTTGTAGTGGGACAGAAAGCTGTTCATTCCCAGGAACCACCTGCTCATTTCCCCATCCTCAACTTGTTCACATTCTCAAATTCAAACCATTTCCATAAGAAGGCAAAATGCAAGAGGGTGTTTTGCTCCCTTCCAAGACCATGGAGAGGAAGCTGTCTGCATTTTAGCAGTTGCTGAATACAAATACTTTCCTTAGGAGAAGTGGCTCCTCCCCAATCCTTCAATTTGACAATGATGTCCTAAGTGTGGCAAAGTTGTTCTGCTTCTCTGATCTAAGGCTCTCAAATTATGAGTATTTCTGTGGGGGAAAGGTGAGCCAGTTTGAAGCAGTTTGGAAGAAAGACAAATGACAGTCCATCCCCAGAACCTGCTCTGGGCAGCCTGTGAGTTTGAAGGAGTGCTATGATTATATTATACTTCATTAGCTTTCATTCCCCTGCTTCTCCATAAACCCCACAGGCTGTGTGAAGCTCTCTGTGGAAAGGAAACCTGATTCAGAAGGGGAGGAGGCCATGCCCTTGGAATTCCAGAATTAGGGGACACTCTTGAGATGGGATGTAGTGCTTGGGCAATATGGAGGAGCACGCACAGGCCATGGAGAAGGGCCACAGTGGTGCCACCTATGCCCTTTACGCCGATGGATGTTACAGACTTGACTCAGAAATTGCTGTGCCAGATTCTCTGGAATGTGCTGTGTGTGAAATCAAACTAGATGATCCCTTCTAATCTTAAAATTTAGCTACAGTAAAATCTTATCATACTTCCCTTTTTCCCTTAATGTAAGGAATATTTCTTTGCAAAGTCCAGCTACTTTTTTGAAGAGCTTTTTTTCTAATAAAATTCAGAGGTCATTTATCTTCTTTGAGATTTACTACTTTTTTTTTTACTCACTCTTGGGGCCACAAGAAAAGGAAGTGTCTGTCTTAAAAGCTTCTTTCACTGACTAGAGCACAGCTATTTTGGGTACCTTGGGAGAATGGCTCCTAGCTTTTTTTTGGGCAGCTCTATCCATTCACAAAACAGAAATCCCTCCAACTCTCTCTGTTGTCTCCCTCTTTTTGAACTTCATGGTTTGACATGAGTGAGGGTTTGAGTAGCCTAAACAATGCTACCGGTGAGATCACACAGAAGATCTTTGAGACAGGGATTGGCATCATAGGCTATTCCTCATACCAGAGATCAGCAACAGCAGCAACACAAATGCCTGGGAACCTATTTTATAGGTTGATGTTAATGATTTATAGCACTACCACTTCTGTAGTCTCTCTGGAGCAAACAGTTGAATGTGTTTTAGTAAAACTTTAAACACCATAACTTCAGCCACTCGTAATAACAGTCTCCAGTCTCATCCTCCCAAATGCAAAGGAGTCAGGTCATCCAGTCAAAGGTCAAGTAAAGGCTGACTCTTGAAAAAATGCGCATTACTATGTGAGGCAAAGGTGATTTGACTCAAACCTTTGTCAGGCTGGTAAGGAAACAGCACATAGATGCTCAGCCAGAAACCTTCCTCAGCATGCTAGTGACAGAAGCCAGGAATGACAGACAGGCAGTACCTTGCCTCCACCCCTGGGAGTTCACACATAATGACCGCTAACAGGAGAGTATTTTGTGCTCTCAGTAAAAGAGGCTACCATCTCAAAGTTCGAAAAGAAACAATAGGATTGAACCACACAATTCCTCTACACCCCCAACAGCAAAGGAGCCAGAAATTCACTCTCATTTCATATGGGCAAACACAACTTAGACCAAATATGAGCAAAGTTCTCCACATGCTCAGTAGTTTCCCTGGGAGCTGGTTGGTCAGCTAGGGAGAACGTGGGAGTCATGCTACATGACATCTATTTATTTTCTGTATTTATTTATTCATTTTATATTGAGGACACACTAATCTTCAAAAATTCATCTTCTCAGAAGCTGCGAAATACATTTTCCAGTCTTGTTGACCCTTTGGCTTTGTAGAATCTCAGTCTGATATATTATCTGATAATCATATTACATACCTGAATGCTGCCTTTCATCCATTCCCTGGTGCAGGTTGGTTACGAGTCACACAAAATGAATACCGATTGGGTGGCATTTACACGCCATGCATCCTGACTGGCTACACACACGAGAGCATGAAGGTCACCCACTGAATTGTTTTGTGCTTTAGTCAATATTGTCCCATGTGCTCCAGCAGCCTGGTTTTCAGAGAGAATTACCTAATTGAAAACCAAATCTCTGCATCAGAATTCCAGCCAGAAGGCTCACCCAGGTCCCTCCTTTTCTCTGTGCCACAGCCGCTTGTGTTTGATACTGCTGGCTCAATCTTAACCAGGAGAAAAATAGAACAAGAGCTTATCTGAACACTCAACACAAGATAGGTGGAAGCTGATATGGCAAAGATGGGAGCAGTAAGCATCATTTCTAAGGAGCTGGAAAAAACTGGGAAAGAGTAGCAATAAAAATAGTTCCATGAATATCGATGTGCATCTTTTTAAAAATATATTTTTGGTTTTGTCCTCTTTTGTGGTTGCTTTTCAGACTTATTCTTGTGATTTACCCTGAAGAAGACCTAGTGACACTATATGACACGATCTGTGGAAAATCTGAAGTAAGCAAGCTCTGTATTGTACACATATTTGCACCTGTAAATCCTAAACTACTTTCGTGCTTACTATAAATGCGTACCTGTTCCATCCTATCAAAAAAACCCAGAAGTGCCTAAGAAGTACAATCAAAGCTAAAATTCTCATGGTCAGTGTCGTAGACACATTTCTTTCAGGAAAAAAAAAAAAACCAGGGACAGAGAAAGAGCCTTGGCTTATGGACTGTTACACAGGAGGGCAAGGACAGATGTGAACAGAGAGCCCAGGACATGAGTGCTGGTGTTTCAGTGAAGGACCATTGAGGACTCCTTGCAAAACGGCCTTCAGTTATCGAACGTGTGAGTAGCTAAGAAGAGTGATGAATCTTGCCAAAGAACTGCCCACACACCTCTACCTGGGCAGTCATGGCTCATCCCTGTGCTTTGGCCAACCTCCTGTGGCATAGCAAAAGCAGTCCTGGTCCAACAGCTGCCACTCAGCTTCAGCCCAGCTACAGCAGAGGGACAGAAATTACAGAGGAAATTTAACCATATTCTCTGATTTCCTCTATGTGGGGGTAAAAAATAGTGAGCCAGAAAACACAGATGATTGCATAATTGGTTATTGATGAGCGCCAAGGGCAGCAGCAACTGTTTGCACTGAGAGAAAAAATCTCTGATGGTACATGATGTCAGCATTGATCTGCTTTACCAACAGAAGTAAACACCCTTCCTATGCAGGGTCAGGTGCTAGAGACAATTACCCAGCACACATGGAGCGGGGAAGTGGCTGATCTGTCCATCCAAGAAATGCCTGCTGCTTTACTTGCTGGTGCCATTATATTGCTATAGAGATAATACCTACAACAAACCTGCCTGCTATGTGCTATGGCTGGTGAGGCTGCAGCACAGGGCCAAAAGCTTTTCCATCAAATCAAATTGTGCTTATTCAAAAATGAAAAGCACCTCCCTGGAATTTACACTCGGATGCCAAGCAGCTGATGGGGACTGATGAAACCCTAGAGAAGAAGGTGCCATTATGTGCTCAGTGTTTCCAAACCCCGTGACTCTCTGGTGAACTTTAACCTAGGGCTCCTCAACTTGCTCTTCTTTAACTCATTGTCTCCCACTGCTTTATTCTTTCCTCCCTTTCTTTAACCCTGGATAACTCATTTTCTCTCTTTTCCCTACCCTGGTTTAGTTCACCTCTGCTTTTCCTCCCCTGACAATGAATGGGTCTCTTCCCCTCGATGCTTTCCCACCTCCCATTCTGTGTCCATTTTATTTGGTTAGTTCCACATACACCATCGCTTCCACTTTTCCCTTTCACTCTCTACATCCACATCTTCTACCCTCCATGTTCTCTCCTGTGTCTTTCATTCTCTTTCTCTACCACCTGCCAATTCCAAGCCTGTCTGTGCTTTCCAGCTCTTTTCTTCCCTGATGCCATTTCAATTATTAGCTGATTCTCTGCTTCCTTTCCTCCCTCTCTCTCTTTTCCCCTCTTCTCTCCCTCAGGGACTCAAGCTTGTCTCTCCCCATTTGTTTCAGGGATACTATTGCTGTGGGTTTTCAGACGTTTGCAGGTTTGTTTGTTTTTATCATCACACCCCTCTCTTGCTGTATAGCTGCTTGTCACTTCACTTTCCTCTTTCTGCCTACCCCAGCCAGAGCATCATTATGTCCTTTTTCTGTCTCAGCCCATCATTTCCCACAGAGGCCATTATTATTAACCGTGCCGGGAGATGTACGAGCAGCGGTCAGCAGGGTCAGCAGGGCTCGGTTTCAAATTGATGGGAATCAGAAATGGAAGTGGCACAGCAGGCAAAGGGAAGCGCCAAGTGGAAAGGAAACAACAACACCTCACTGGCCGGCTCTGCACAGGGTGAGCTGGCAGCTGAGCAGAAGGATTCTCCAGCACCCACACCCTGACAGCCGCACCCTAATTAACATCCCCCATTGAAAAGCTGGCTGCAGCCAGCGAGTGTGAAGGATTCTCAGTGATCCAGATACTGCCTGTTGCACTGTAGATCAAGCCTCATTTTACAGAAATGCGTCTCCGTCAGCCTCCTGCCATCTCCAGGCCAGACAGAAATTCCTTTCAATTAAAGAGCTTGCAAGAGCTTTTCTTTTTTTACTGCAGCAGGTATCTCAAGCACAGGAAGAGGGTGGAAGAGCAGCTGCCAGCACTGAGTGGGGGGGAAAGGAGGGAACAAGCTATGAATATTGGTTTCTGATGTTGATAGGGGGAGGAGAGTTGATTCCCAGTGCAGTGTGGTAGTGGGAAGAGGAGAGAGTATCTTTGACAACTGTATTGTGGCATGGTGAGGATAGGGCCTGTGACAACCTCAAAACTGATGGAAATGTTTTGTGTTTGCAGAGTGAAGAGGGGCTTGCTTTTCCCTGCTTTGAAAAGTGGAGAAGGGCAAAGTGCAGAAGACATTCAGTGTCTGGGAGGCTCAATCTTCAGGCTTGATCAGCTTTTAGTCCCACAGCAGTACTTCTTTAATGAATTAAAGGAGCAGAAGCAGGGGGAGACTCAGTTGTGGTGCCCTCAAAGATACTGTTTGTGAAATGCCTGTATGCCAGGTTCCTGCTTGTGACAGGCATCATGTAGGAAAGCCTTTTTCTCCCCCATGGGTGTCTGCTCCAAGCTGTCTGTCATCTAGCTCTCTTTCACAGCCCCTGAACTTCTAAGCTCTTGGCATGAGGAAGGGCTCCAGCCCCACTCGTGTCCCGAGCGCTACATTTATAGGGCAAATACTTTGGAGACTTGTCATATCCCTCCAGGAAACAGCATCTTGAAACAGCAAATGTTCTTATCTTCTTGAAAAACACCTTAGTACAAGCTGCACTCCTTTCAGATATTTACAGGGGGCTGCACAGTTTTAATGACCCTGCTCCTTCACACTTTTGCAAGTCCAGGAATTTAAAGCAAAGTTACCTTTTAAAATGGCCTTCAGAACACTGAAAAATGCATATGGGGAAGGATTGCTTAAAATTGCTCAACCAGCCCTGTCTCTGCTGCCTTTCCCCACAGGCATCATTTAGTTATTGCTTGCATATAAATTAGGCAGGCTTTGATGGAAGAGCAATTGACAAGGGTACCTCACTCCATTTTCTTTTCCTGACCTGGGGAATTCTGGAAAGCAAAGAGCCTACATTACAAATGGTCAGAAAAAGGACAGTCAGGTTGTTACTTGAGGGATTGCTTTGGGACATGGTTGCATGTCACATCCTCACCTCTACTAGGCTTATGTCTAGTAAATAACAGCTAGTAGGTGGTCTGGTCTTTGGGTTTGCAGGCTAGCCAGATAAATGAGTAGCCTTTGCTAAGGTTAGTATTTTTGACAGCACTTGAATATTTAAAGTCACCTTCAGAAAATCTGTTCTGGATAACTCTCCTGAACAAAGTCTCTGTGAACCCATTTCCAGCATTTTAAAGACAATGCACACAATTTGCCATACCAATGTGAGTCCAAGCTGGTTCTGTTTACAACCTTAAATTTAAACTTCCAAACTAAGGTTTGAGAGAGGGGAAATAGGAAATTTGCAACGCTCCCTCCTTAAATTTATTGACACTGTCTAACCACTAGATGTAAAAAGGAATTGACAAAGGGAGAGACAACATACAGGCAAAGAGCAGCAAAACCAGTAAAAAAAACCCCGAAAACACAAACAAACAAAAAACCCCCAAAAAATCGCAGTCACAAGGCAATGTTTGCCACTGGTATATTCATTTTTAGGCTCTTTTTTTTAGCCTAATACTAAATACTAATTTTATTAGCCTAATACTACTGGTAGTATTTAGTGACTCCGTGAAACATGCAATCTCAGTGTTTAGGTACAATTCCCTGTACAATTTCCAGACACTGATATCCTGGCCATGAAGGCTGTAAACTTTGAGGAAGCCTTGACACCTTTCCAAACGATATGAAAACAACTTTGATTACATAACTGAGTTTTCTCACACACACCTCCACCCCACTTTTTGTCATCAAAGTCATCCTTGTCAAAAGCAACTGATTAAAATGCGGTCGGGGCTTACAGACCAAATTATAAGATGAGAAATTGCTAGGAACATGTTCCACACATGAAATCCAGCTCAGTTTTTGACTCATTCTCTCCTCCAAGCTCTGTAATACATACTTGCCTGAAAGACTGTTCCCTGAACACAAAGGACTTCAAGGCATCTGCGCTACTGTTTTTTTTCTGCATGAAAACGTTCTGAGTAAGCAAGCTTGAGTGATCAATCCTTGAGGCATCTGGGTCCTGATACACTCATAGTGTCAAGTCCACAGATAACGACAGCCGCAACCCTTTTATTTTTTAGCATAAGCTAGGCCAATCATATGGGAAGTCTTAATCAAATTGATTCATCAGTTTGCTATAATATTAAAGGTAGACATTTTATAAATGCCTACAAGTTAGCACATGGGCAAGGGACTTCATAGTGGTCACAGTGTTTTCTGGAAGAGAGCTGCAATAATAAAATACTTCTGCGTTCCCATATCTAGAACTGGTGAAAGAGAATATTCTTTTCCAGTACAGCTGGGAATTTAAGCCAAGAACTCTGTGCAAATTACAAAAGGCCATGAAGAAGGTTAAAAAACATCTAAGGAATGAAGTCAATCCATTTTCACAAACTGTCCTCTGTTCAACACCTCAGGAGTGGTCTGAAACTTTTCATGTTGTTTCTAACCTGGTTTAAATTAACACATGTACTTGTTCAGATGGATCAAGTTTGGCCAAGTAGCCTAGATTTGGAGGTGGATTGGATATGGGTAGGTGCCAAGAGATGTGGTACAACTTTATCTGTGAGGAGTAGTCTCTTCAAAAGGCAGAGATACTTGGCTTTCCACTTAGGACGTGGCACATTTTATTTTGACTACACAGGAATGCTGGTGAAAAGACAGTTTTATATGGTAAATCAGCTGACTAGATGGCTCATATGCTCATACATATGCAGATGACATTTCTTGTCTTCTGGGATAGGAATAATGTCATAAATGACACACATACATGGAGCATTTTCTTAAAAGTGACTAATACCTTAAATGACATACTCTGGTACCAAGCAATGTCTGATCATTACCTAATGGCATTTGATTTACAAACAAATCGAGTTCCTGAAAGGTACTCAACATCAGCTGTCACACAAGGAAGGAAGGAGAGCAGAGACAGACAGACAGATGAGGGAGATGGATGGTCAGCAGTGTCAGGTAGGATCTGCTGGTACATTACATATCAGACAAGAATAAGGGTACACAAATACCAGTGTATCCCTTGTGAACACCTGGTTTCAACAAGGACTTGGGCTCAGTGACTCAGCTAGCGCTCACTGGAGAGAAGTGCAGCAACCCAAGAAGAACAGAGGATCCTTGGAGGCCGTGCGTAACTCAGCACCACTATTACTCTAAGGAGGTTATGAAACACTTCTAGGGTTGGCATGGCACCAAAGAGGGAGAGAACTAAAAAAAAACCCCAAAACCAAAAACCCTCTGGAGCAGCTGAGGGTTTCATAGGACATGCCTGTGGCACCCCCCGAGCTTGACACTTTAAGGACATAAATCCTTCCCTCCTGGTTATCCAGGAGGCAACAACAGTGCCTGATGTGCCAGGGAGAGTGCAGAAAGTCATGCACTTGACCTCCCCTTAGCACACAGGAGGGAGAGCTGGGCAGAGCTGAGCTTGCTTGGCACTGGTAGTATCTGAAGGCCTCCCACTGATGAAAACATCTCAATTCCTAATTCTGATTCCCCAGTTCGCTAATTATGCCAAAGCATTACTGCTCTAGCACTCATGGATTTGCTGGAGCTAACCCCGCTCAGCATAACCTTCCTTTATCAGCTACACTGCCATGTGCTGCTCTGGTGTGGCTGCAGTGGAGATGGCTTTTGACAGGACCCAGCATGATCACACCTCACTGCTCCACATAGCTGGATGGGTTAGATGTATCCCATGGCACATTACCAAGAAAAGATGACTTCCCTCTGACCAACTGAGGGATAGCAGGGATTCAAAACCTCCCTAACAAGGGAGAAACTCAATCTTCTGTGGAGAGGGGGACTTGGGACATTCTGTCTCCAGGTTATATATCCACCTAGAGGCTGGATTAACACCTTCACTTCCAGACACATTCATGATTCCCAGACTGCCAGGAGGAAACCAGACAAGGGGCAACCCTTGGCTGCTTTTAAAACATTTCTACATTGATTCCTCCATGAGATACAAGGCAGTGAGTGAGATGAAATCTCCTCTTACTCAAGCCTTATTTTTCATAATTATGCATCTTTAGTGTTTCATAACGACCAATTTAATCACTTTTGCCGTTTAGAGGGCTATAACAGCCAATCACGGTAATGGGCTTGGTATTTGGTAGGAACCATTTAACGCCCAAGAGCCCTTGTTCTGAGCCACTTGATGCCACTTAAGTTTGACAGACAGACTCTCATTAGCACAAGTTGCAAAACCTCTCAGATGAAGCTCATTTCTTTTAAACAAACTCTGCTCAGTGATCCCCAAAGTCTCCGAGTGAGAAAATTTTTAGCTCACTTCAGATCCATGCAGGTCTATGGAAATTAATCAGCATATTTCACCACACTGGGGGCTTTCTATGAAATTCTCTCTCTTTCCTCTTCACAGTTATTCTCTTGTACCTTGCACGTAAGCTCTGTTCCCTCATGCCCAGCCAGTGCCTGTCTCCTGGAGGGCCACCTGGGGTTATGTGACCTTTCCTTTTCACACATAACTCTCTTGATGGGTTTCTGCTCCATGCTGACCAGCCTGCACCTGCCTCTAAGGCACAACTCTCACAATGCATCCTGCTGGGGACTACCAAATATACATTTAAAAACCTTTTAAAATATCTGCAGATCTCTGGCTGCTGCTAAAACTGCTGCCCTTGCCTTTGCAGTTCCTGCTACCCCATCTGTTCTATACTTAGTGATCCACAATGAAAAAAAAAAATAAAGCTCATGGCATGAAAACACATCCCCCACAACATCCTTATCTCTAAGCTGAAGAATTATGGGTTCCATGGGTGGACTGTTCAGTGCATGAAGAACTGGCTAGATGGCCACATCCAGAGAGTGATGGTCAATGGCTCGATGTCCAGATGGAGGAAGGTGATGAGTGGTATCCCTCAGAGGTCTGTGCTGGGACCAGTGTTGTTTAATATCTTCATTAATGATATTGACAATGGCACTGAGTGCACCCTCAGCAAGTTTGTGGATGATACTGAGCTGGGGGGTGCAGTTGATATGCCAGAGGGACCTGGATAGGTTAAAGAGGTGGGCCCAGATGAACCTTATGAGGTTCAACAAGGCCAAGTGCAGGGTGCTGCACCTGGGCCGGCGTAACCAGCATTATCAGTATGGGCTGGGAGAGGATATACTGGAGAGCAGGCCTGTGGAAAGGGACTTGGGGGTGATGGTGCATGAAAAACTGGATATGAGCCACCAATGTGCAATCACAGCCCAGAAGGCAAATCACATCCTGGGCTGCATCAAAAGAACAAGAGAGGTGATTCTGTCTCTCTACTCTGCCCTGGTGAGACCTCACCTGGAGTATTGAGTCCAGTTCTGGAGCCCCCAGCACAAGAAGGATGTAGACATATTGGAGCATGTCCAGAGGAGGGCCACCAAGATGAT
>JAAGNO010005703.1:75525-94980 GCA_033439905.1 Ceryle rudis | reverse complement strand
CAACCTGCCCTAGGTAGAGATGTCCCTACTTGTGTAGGGAGATTGGACCAGATGACCTCTAGAGGTCCCTTCCAGCCCAAAACATTCTATGATTCTATAAAACTGCTGTAGATGCTCTCAAACACATATGCAAGTCTACACCCCAACTCATATGATGACCAATAGATTTGATGACACTCATGGTCCAACAACACTGGATATTTTCTTCAAATGCAACCAAAACAGGTCTCCCTATGTAGCTGCAAGGACAAGCGGTGGGATAGCAGGTCACGTTTGCCAGACTTGTCAGTGGAGTCTTGGGAGAAATCCAAGACAAAGGGTATGCAGGGAAAGACAGAGGGTTTTACTCAAGGACTTAGACAGAAGAAGGGATAGCTTCTCCTCAAAGGACTTTGTGATCAATGGACATGCTAGTAGCATTACTATCAAGGCAAGATGTCAGATCTATGATGTGTGGTTTAAACCCATTGAATCAGTGCACTTCTGCAATGATCCCCAAGGACAGATTTACCCTCTACAATTTCTCTTCCATTATATCACAACAATTGTACAAGCAATGAGACTGAAAGTTGTAAATGTAGGAGTGACAAAAGGAAAATACATTGATATGTGAACAGTTCCCTCCTGGGTGACAGAAGAAAAGCATATTTTGTGGCACAGTTTGATGGGACAGAGCAACATCTTACCCTGGGAACAGTTCAAATGCTTCAGCAAGGTAACTGTGTAAAAACCAGTATGTTGAACTAGAGGAGTCAAAACTAGCTCTCAGAAAGGAAAATCCCATATTTTAACACTACTTGCAGTTAATGTCAACATATTCCACACTTACTGCTTTCTGACACATGAAATGGTGACCTGGGAGAATAGATAGTTGGTTGCCCTGTATCTAGTCTAAATGGGTCCCATGTCTAAACCACTGTGTTTGGTTCAAGTACGACTACTGCAGTATTCTCAGTGCTGTAATTAAGATGGACTCTGTGTTTCAGTGGGCACAGACAAAACCACATTATAAGACACTGTGTGTGCCTGTCCAAAGCTGAAGAGAGTACTAACCAATGTTATGATATATTACATGAGAAATAGCCTGATGCCCCTTAGTTAGAGGCTGCCTCCTATGGTACACTCAGCAGGAGAGGATTTAAGGTTGCATTTATAACCTTAAATCTCACCTCACCTAGCTTGTGAGTGCTTAACTGTGCAACTTTAATGTGTTCTTATCAGAGCATTTTTATTGAGCCATTATTAACATCAGTTAGATACAATCTAGCCCTTCCCAGATCTCTCTCCTCCCTAGTCCTTACCTAAGCCACACATAACACGAGGTTCAGAAGAAACATTTAACTCAACCTCTGCTGTCATTCTCCAGACACCCAGTGACACTAATTCCCCAACAGCTCCCTGAAACGAGACTAGAGTTTTGGTTGCTATCTTGCTCACCCTTGGCCAGCCTATACATTGAAGGAAATCCTCTACTGATAATTAATAAGGTCCCTTAACACCGCCTGCTCATTAATCTATTATTTTACTCCTCTAATTACTTCTGTCTGTTTGAGCTAACAGTCTCCTTCCCTTGTCTCACACAGGTGCTGAATGGCAAATGTGCCTTTTTCTTTGTCCCCAAGTCCCTTATAGCCCCTGCGCTGTGCACGGACTCGGAGACCCATGCTGGCACTTCCTGAGGCACAAGCTGGCCCCTCACATGGAGGGACTTGCCTCTCCACGTGGCTGTATTTCACCTAAGTTATGGAACATGCAGCTCCAGGCTTCTGAGCTGGGGCTTGCTAAAGGAATGTCTAGGGAATGTGGGCTTCCCATCTCCACCTGTGTCATCTTCTGGAAAACTGCCAAGGGCTACAAGGAATCCTCCTCACAGCAGCCAAGTGGTTGTAGATCTCCCTGCAGGAAATGGGGGCACTTACAATTTCACAGTGCAAGGATCATCTATCTATATATGCCCTGACTTCCTTTTACGATAGCAGCCTTTACCCAAAGACTAATAGTCAGCGCAAATTAACTTTAAGTCCCTTGGGCAGAAGGGGAGACAGAAGCAGGAACCAATTATTTATTTGCTTGGAAGATGCCCAAGCACAGCAGAGATAAATGCAGTAGATACAAGTAAGCATGTCAGAGAGAGGCTGGAGTTGCAAAGTTTGGATCCTCATCTGAGCTTCTGCAGTTCAAGGAATTTCTGAAATTTTGTCTCTTATCACAACTGACTGTGAAAGTACTTGCTCTCTGTCCCTCTCATGCAGCTGTTATTCAGGTCATCTGGACCGCTGTCCAGATCCACACCCCACAGTCAAAGGGTGACAGGTACAATAGGACTCAAGATACTGTCTGTCTTCTCCCCTGCTTTTATTTTTCACACTTATTTCTATATTTCACAATTCTACCATTAAGGAAATACAAGCCTTTGAGGTTGGTGTGTAAGGCTAGTAAATAGCAAAAAGGTTACCTGTGCAGCAAAATGCATGCACAGACACCAGCACAGCAAACATTCTAACGAACGCATAGTAAACTGCTCACAAATAACGCATACAGCAGTGTGCATGTGCATACTCATGGCTTTTGCAGATCTACAAGCTGCCCAGCAGGTAAGGATGGTGGTAATGACATATGCTCACTGTTATGGTACGTGTACTAAGATGACCCTGCCAGCAGTTCTCAGCCAGGCATGTGCAATAGGGCACTGACCTGCAGGCACCCTTATGAGGTGGAGCCTAGGGACCTCCTGAGAGGCTGCATTGCTCTTCCCTCTGCCTACCCCAGACCACAGCTGACTCATCTCCCACTGGTACCTTTCTTGGGATACAAATGGGGACAAGGGTCTATAAGTAAAGTGTGCCATGGATACCGTCCTGACTCTTTCACTCTGCCATGGCCCTCCATCAATATGACAACAACTGAAATCTCCCATGATTAGTGACTTTCCCAGGCCATCGTTACCTACATTACCCTTTTCTTGATGATGGCCTGTGCTGATCCTTTGGCAGTATATGCTCATCCTTCAAACAGCTCAGGTCACCCCAAACTGGTCATGATCTTCAAAGGCTGCGTCAGACATCAGCTCAGGCTTTCCTGGATGGGCCTGCACTCACCATCCCCTCCCAGCCTCGCTGCTGCTGCCTGCTTTGCTCCTGCGCTGCAGTAACGCTGCGGTGGGTGCTCATTGCAAGCTTACGAGAAGGATGATTTGTTCAGCCAGCACATGAAAAAACACAGCATACATGAGAAGAGTCATATTTTTCAGGTGTTGTTCAGAGAGAAGTAAAAAGTAAATGAAGAGGAAATAAGAATAACTGACTTTTGAATGTGCATCTCCTAGAAAAAAAAAAATAAAGAAAAAAATCCCTGAATCATGCTTTCAGTCTCTCATGTTTACCTTCAGACAAGAAAGAGAGGCATATTCTGAAGACACATTTCTGAAATGCCCAGAAAGAAGGCTAAGGAAGGCAAAACAGCCCAAGTGTTCGCATCACCCGGGCATATTGTAGCCTTATGTTACCAAAATAGCTCACTGCCTTCAGCTGGGAGACTCTCAGTTCCACTGTGACTGTATTCAGACACGAGACAAAAGCTCTGCATGGCAGAAAGCTGAGTGACACCTGGCCTTACTGTGGTCATTGTGGCAAGCAGGTTTGGGATATGTCTTGCACCTAAAGCTGACTTTTTCTTTGCCCCGGGTTTACCTCTGTAGTGGAAATTCCTGCAAATCATGTTTTTCTTCCTGATTCTCCCTGCACCCTTCTGTTCTCTCATTCACTATTTTCCAGCCATTGGTAGAGATGGGATACATAAGGCAAGTAGCTTCATCGGTGGGATTGGCACGGGGGTGGAGGCAGAGGCAAGAGACAGTCAGGTGATTGGGTGGGAGAAGCTAGAAGGGGTGAAGGCTTTGGGGCTGTATGGGAAACTCCCTCGAGACATCACTGTCCTGGCAGGATCTGTGTGCTGCAGTGGGTGCTGTTATTCATGCTCACTGGGGTCCTCAGATGAGAGGAGACAGTAGCTCTGGCTCCAGTGCAGAATGCATCAGGCACTGAAATGAATGCAGCTGTTGAGATCGGTTGAAGCCACATAACAGCATAATAAAAAAGGTGAAGTCTCTCTCTTTAAATAAAAAAAAAAAATATTAAAAAAAAATGCAGGCAACAGCTATAAGCTACTTCCTTAACTCTCCCCTTTTATTGGTGTGCCTCTCCCCTACTGTGAAGAGAGAGTGAGAAATATGCTTGCCTAAAGTGAAAGTACTTACATATTACAGCTACAAGGGAAGAAAAAAAAAACCTGCAGCCTTTCCATTTTCTTCTTAAGGATGTTTGAATTGAAAGCATTAGATTTAAAAAGCTGTGAATTTTTTCTTCCTTTAATTCACAGCCAACCTCTCTGTATCTTCAGAAGCACATTTAAGTTTTCAGTTGTGAAATACTGCTACAAACATGGAGCTGCCAGTGGGGAATAGGACCTCCAGATGTCAGGGGAAATAAGACCCAGTCCTAAAATATCAGCCTTTTGCCCCTGTGAACCCAGAGATGCCCTGTCACCAAACCAGTGGCTCGAAGCACAAGAGACCCAAAGCAGACTCGTTAATTCAGATCACTAGAGGGAGACACAATAACGCACACACTGTCACTGTCTTACACTCAATAACATTCTCTCCAGACAATGTGTTTTGCTGTAGTTGATTACTTATAGGTAGGATACAAGAGTACTTGATGGCAGGTTTGGAGCACAAGAAAGGCTGGTAGGGCAAGATGGGCAGTGTCTGCTACACTAGGCAGAGTCGGTTGTCCTAGTCATGACAAGAAAGTCCCCTGATTTCAGTGGGTTTGTGCTGGTAGGAATGATGGAAAATTTGGTAACGTTCATCAATCCGCTGCTGAAATCTCTCTTATGGTAGCGTATGGCAATTCCTTTTCCTGTCATCATTAATTATGGAAGATTCTGAATGCTCAGCTTCTGGGGGGCTCAGTTTTCACTCCCACCTCCAGCCTTCTGGGACCCTTCAAGTCTAGGTCTGAAAGGAGGGGAGAGAAAGCAGCAGCTAATTATTTCTGAATATCCCTACTAATCAGGAACATCTCCATTGAGAAACACTAGTCTTGAGGGTGGAGGTAGTGACTGTACAGCACTGCACAGCAATACTACAGCAGGCAACGGTTTAGAAAAATTATGCTCTTCTGTAGGTGGGTGGAAGTTTTCATATGGACACAAACCAGCCTAGCCTTTAAAATGCCATGGAAAAGAGTCTAACACCATGACTGACTATAAGTGGTACCCATCTGGGAGGAGGTAAAACTGAAGCAACACTACCAGACTCTAACTTGCTATAAAGAATAGCATTTATCTGTAGCAGGAAAGCCACTGACTTGGTACACAACTGCCACATCTTCCCAGCAACAGCACAGACAATCTTGCCAGAGATGGAGCAGCCCAATGCTGACCAGAAGACCCCAGGTGTTCTCTTCCAACAACTGCTGAAGACAGCAGGACAAATTCCCTCCTTACAGAAGACTTATTCACATGTTCCCCAGAAATGCCAAAATACTTATGAGGCCTTGCTCTCCCTCTCTGTCATGGGACAGGAGAAAGAAATCAAAGCTCTTAAGAAAATGGATATTTCAATCATCAACAGTGTTTGTACTGAAACTGCATCACAGACCACAGGAACTGAGTGGGGCACTACTAGAGCAGGAGGGATCTCTGTGTAGTGTACATGTCTCTCTGGGCACAGAAGGAAGAAATTAAAGCTCTCCAGTGTGTTGGGGAGAGAGCACATTCAGTACTTAAGTTTATTATAGGTGAGGAAGGGGACAGGAGGGGCTCCTGCTTGTGGGCAATGCACTAAGAAGAGGGGACCTCTAAAAAAGTAAAAAATGTGAAGCCACAGGAAGTGGGAAGGAAATAGAGGTTGAAACAACTTTAGATGCCTTCTGGGGAAGCTCAGAAAAAGTTGAAACTTTGGCTTGTTTCCCAGGCTCTTTGTAAGAGCCAGCATCCTTTTCTTTATAATGTTGGATAAGATGAAGACTACACCATAAGAGAAAAAGACTTCTCAGAAAGAGTCCTAAAACAAACAGGGAGTGTACAAGAGGCAATGCAAGAGGTCTCTGTGAAAGATGAAATCCCATTTTTGCAGAGAGTATTCTGAGGATGCAAAGAAAAAAAGAAGGGAGGAAAAAGAGATCTGGTTAAAAATCATCATCTGCCCCTCAACATCCTAAAATGTAGGGTCAAACAAGTACCTTGTAAATCTTAAATTTCCTGATCATGCAAAAGCAATTACAGGGAGAGAGGTAAGTGACATGGGAAGAGCTGGCACACTAACACCACAAAAAACAACGCACCAAACCCAAACAAAATTAAAAAAAAACCCAAACCCAAACACCAAACAAACCAACACCAACCTCTTCTCAACACTCCTCCATCTCTTCACAACTGTTCTTACTGAGGTTCTAAGAATGGATCAGTGAGGTGGGCTAAATCCAAACAGTTCAGACAACCAGAAAAATCCTCTTCCCACTCAACACTACCTAGTGCCTACAGGGTTGACTTGTGGTGACTCTGGCTGAGGATTTTCTGTTTGTTATAATCTTCAGGCACGAACTGTCTTCTGTGCAAGAAAAACTGCAGTAGCAAGGCTTTGGGCTTAGAAAGCGATGAGAGGCAAGTAAACACAGGACATAAAGATCAAAGTTGCCCATGTGAACTATATGGCTATATGGTCACCTTGAATCCCATGCCTTCAGAGGGCTCTCTGCTTCCCTCATGTTGTGTTCAGCCCTATAAGGAGACCAGCATGTGCTGAAGGAAGACACATGAGTGAGTAGGGGTGTAGTATAATCTGTCTCTTTCAGTTTACATCTCATCCTGATCCCCTATAATTGAGCCCCAGAGCATGAAGTTTAACATCCTTTTCAATATTTTTGTTGTGAATTACAAGAATATCCAGATTTGTTCACATTATCCTCAGAAACACACAAACTGTTTGAGTCTTGCCAAGTTCTCATCTTTAAATAACTTTCCATGGCAATGAGTTCTACAGCTGTTTATAAACATATTATACGTATACCATCTCGATTACACAGAGTGTGCAGGCACTCTTCTGTATTCTCTATCCCTTCTAAACTTCCCAGGCTATGGCAAATTCTCTGAGATTCAAGGAGAATTTCTAGCACCCTCTAGGGAGAATCAAACTGGCGTATTTGACAAGCCTTCCCATCTCCTTTTATTTTATGCTGTGACATGAAACTTGGGTGTTGCAATCAATACTTATCTGCTTTGCTCTAGACTAGTGTTTAATGCTGTGATTACCACTGTAATAACTAAGCTCCTTTCTGAGCCAAAGTGGGTATCTTTAGGCTGTCAGGTGGAATTTGGGAGAATCTAGACTATTCTCTTCTCTATCAAACAGCCTTGCTGGCCTAAGGCTAGGGAAGTTGGATCAGGAATGAGATACCTGGAAAATTTATACAAGTTTCACACTCTGTAACTGCTCCAGTAAAACTGAATTGTTTGCTCCTCAGCTGGTTATGCACCACCAGTAAAAGCCTCAATTGCTCATCCTTGAGCTGAGTCCCATAGTGGTCAATATGGCTTTGTCTCCTGGCTGGCAGCACACATGAATACCAATCTCACAGCACTTGCCACAGTGCCCATGAGCAAGACCCCTGGGGAGGTTTCAGCCTTGTGGGAAAGGAGCAGAAACATGAATAGGACAGTTTCTGTTAATTTGGGTACCAGCTCCTCAGGACAGGAGCTGCTTTTTCTTCCATGCTTCTGTGCCCATCCAGGACAACAGGCTTGGCAGCAAGACCTCTGGTAGAGCAAAGATCTTGCAACAATTATCCATGTTGATATTGCTGCTAACCATTCACAAGAGGCCACTCTTTAGGGTTTCTCTTGAGAGTTTATCGATAAGAATATGAACATACATGAATCTTTATTTTCCCCAGAATGCTCTTTTTCAGTCAACCAGACATTTATCATGACTCTGAATAAGATGGAGAGATGAAGAATGATAAATGTTAAAGCCTCTGGACTGTGACCTCAGCAGCTTATGGGTAGGGAGAAGTCATATTAGCCTGAATAAACAGAAGTCAATAAAGATTTTAAGTAAAACTAAGATGAGCTCAAAAGCAGGCATTGCCTACCATCTGTAATCTATTTTACCGGGTGCTTTTATTGGCTGTGTTAGTTGCTATCTTGGTACACAGTACATGGAAAACAGAGCATCTCTTAACATAACTAGCCATAGATGGGTAGGCTGCCTGTGGTAGCCCACACAGAACATGTCAGTGTGATAAATGATGCAAGGTCCTGTGCTGGGACCCTGTCCAAGCTGTGGTGCAACTAGTGGAAATTTGATTGGACTGCTTTTCATAAGGAAAAAATAATCTCCACCTTTGTGGGCCGTGGATCATATAGGTTATGAATTAATATTAAGAAGAAAACAACAGGATAACACCTATTCCTTGTACAAAGTCACAAAGGGGACAATCCGGGTTTTGTCCCTTTCAAGAGATGAGATACTATACCATATCCCCTAGTGAAATATTTCTAATGCTGACAAGTGCCAAGTCACACAGTCTGTCTAGGAGATCGTCAGTGCTCATCCCCACTCTAGCTGAACAAATCAGTTTCCTGACAAATGAGTTCAGAGGACTGCTATGGTCTTTTCCATGGTTTACCATCACAAACTGGGATGGTAAAAGTCATAGGGCATGGATGGCTTAATAAGCCTGCAGCCATGTCCTGAATCACAGGAAAGGGAACAGTGTAAGCAGATAGGTGCTTGCCTGTTGCTGGAAGCTGCAGGTCAGTGGTCCCAGAAGAGAGCTCTGCTGGCTGGAGGAGAAGAGCTAATGAAGCTGTTTGTGCTCCCAGGCAATGCCTCTTAAATTATCCACAAGTATTTAGACCTGGTTGCCAATGTCCTACAGCATAATAGCCTGTTGGTCAAGGAAGAAAAGAGTCTGGCTGACTCTACCTGCTCTGTCAAAACCTAATCAATCATAGAATCACTTAAGTTGAAAAAGACCTTTAAGATCAGTAAGTCCAACTGTAAACCAAACACTGCCGAGTTCCACTAAACCATGTCCCCAAGTGCCACATCTACACATCTTTTAAATACCTCCAGGGATGGTGACTCCACCACTTCCCTAGGTACCCTGTTCCAGTGCTTTATGAGCCTTTCAGTGAAGAAAATTTTCCTAATATCCAACCTAAACCTCCCCTGGTGCAACATGAGGCTGTTTCTTCTTGTCCTATCACTTATTACTTGTGAGAAGAGACCAACCCCCACCTCACTGCAACCTCCTTTCAGGGAGTTGTAGAGAACAGGTGGTCTCCCCCGAGACTCCTTTTCTCCAGCCTGAATAACCCCAGTTTCCTCAGCCACTCCCTGTAAGACTTGTTCTCTAGACCCTTCACCAGCTTCACTGCTCTCATTTGGACACAGTCTAGCACTTCTATGTCCTTCTCATAGTGAGGGACCCAAAACTGAATGTAGTACTTGAGCTGCAGCCTCTCCAGTGCTGAGTCCAGGGGCACAATCACTTCTCTAGTCCTGCTGGCCACATTATTCTGATCCAGGCCAGAATATTCTTGGCCTTCTTGGCTGCCTGGGCACACTGCTGGCTCACATTCAGCTGGCTGTCAACCAACATCCCCAGGTCCTTTTCTGCCAGGCAGCTTTCCAGCCACTCTCACCCAAGTTGGTAGGAAATGGAGAGCAAGAACTTGCATTGTTCCAAGGAATGTCATTCCTGTTTTCATTAAAACAAAGCTGATCCGTATTGTCATTTTCCATCGGAATTATTAAAGTATTTTTCCCCTTAGTTGCCTTCTTCCCAGATGTAAGTGCTGTAGTCAACAACCACAGCCACACTTCAGCTATCTCACAGGATAAGGAGAGGGTTTTTTTCTTATGGGTTGCTTCAGGGCTTGGGGACTTGCAGTTGATGGGAGAAAAATCGCTAGTTCAACTACCCACTAAAGGACCAGCAGAGGAAGTGATAGAGCATTTTATAAAGCATTTTTTTTAACTTCCCACGTAGGTAGATGAGTGGGTTGTGATCAATCCTGAGGCCCAGCAGCATCTAAATGAACTATCGCAAGCATCCTTGCCTTCTTTGCGTAAGTAGCAACACTGCTTTTCCTTCTCATTTGTATCTTCCACTTCTCAACCAACAAGACATAAATAATTTCTGAGGTCCTAACTCAGGTAATTAGCCAAACACACACTACTGATGAAGTCAATGAATGAAAGAAACAGCAGGAAAATTCACTAATTAACTCCTTGAGGACAGCACACAAAGAAAAAGTAATTTGGCCCTCTTCCCCCCAGTGCTGGTTTAATTTCACAACCTGTCCATTCAAAACCTCCTACACAAGCTCAGTAACGCTCATTCTTCCAGTTCTGCAGTCACTAGTTTAACCACAAAAAAAATCCAAGGAGAGAGATATATTTTAGAAACCTTTACAATGATCAAAAATAGCTCTTTGATGCATAGCAGATGTCTTCAAAACTAGCATAAATGGAGCCAAAATGCCTTACAGTTCTGGAAAAGGGAGATTCCAAGATAAGATGTGTTTCTAACTGCAACAGCTCTGGAATAGATTTGGAATTTATATTAACTGGCAGTGTCAAGGAAAACATTTAAAAGAAGCCCTTCTGTCCCCCATTTTGGGACAAGTGTCCCTTATTAGTGTACATGCTGCTCAAAGCCCTAATGTGTGCCTGAAAGCAGTTCCTCTATACCTGTAAAAGATAACAGATGCGTTGAGATGGGGAAAAGAGAGAGAACAAGTAGTGAGACGTGGAGGTGACAGACTGGGGACTGTCTGCCCTTCATTCCTGACTCTGGCTGGTTAGGAAGGGGGTGCCTGGGAGATTTCACTGCAGAGGGGAGAACTGAGGATGGATTGGAAGGTGGTCAGTGAGACAGCACTTAAGGGATTCTAACAAGACAACACCTCTGAGACACACATCACAGGAGGAAAAGTGTGAAGGGGCATGTTGGAAAAATGAAAAAGAGACATGGGAAAATTGACCCTGGAATCAGAATGGGGACGGGATTCCTCAGTCCAGCTCACCAGAGGGAGTAGCCATAATGAAGATTTGCTCTGAGAAGCCTTTTTAAAAGGAAGAAAAGAAGTCTGTGTCTGATACAGAGTAGGCAGCACAACTTGAAAAAAACCAAACCACTGCAAAGCACAAGCATGCAGTATTGGGTGATGGGTTGGGACAAGAATCTTCTTATTGCTGTTCTGAACAATGCATCTCATGTGTACCAGGCCTTAGTTTTCATGAAGATTTAAGCTTGTAGTACTCTTAACAGACAATGTTAGGCTGTGCTCACGGAATAGCTAACAAACATCTCCTACTTGAATACAAGAAAGAGTTATATGGAGGACTGAAAGATTGATGTGGCAGGAAGATGGAAGATTTGATACAAAATAAAAAGCCAAAATTCCAGAGCTAGAAGATTCAGTATGCATAATTAAAGGTGAAAAAATAGGTTCTATATCCCTACATATACAAATGTCATGCTTAATATTGAAAATATCAGAAGAAGAAAGTCAGGTAGTGATGATGATACTACAGAGGAGTAGTGTTCCCCTCAGCAGTTCTGCTCCCCCCATCTCTTCCTGGCAGTATTTCCCCATCTTACTCTGTTTGGTGTTGCAAGAAATGGGCTGAAACTACAGCTGTGTATCTGGCTTTCATATACATGAAAGATCAGAAGGATAGACTTTGGTTTGGCTGAATGGGTGAGACAGAAAATTTGAGTAACTCAAACCTGAACCACAGGACCCAAATCCAGGGGCTTCTGGATGCAAGTCTTGGACTGAACTCTGTTTAAATGTGTCATTCTACTTTTCTCTCTCCACCCTTTGTTTGCAATGCTCTCTTTTCCGGCTGCTGAATTGCAGTAGATAGTTTGATTGTCTGTAGCACGTGCAGAAAGCTTGCACCCTGCCTAAAAACCTCTTTGACCCTTTACATATATGGAAGTATCAAAGAAGACTACTCATATGGAGCTAATCAATGCTTTCCCCACACATTTTAGATGAAAGAATATCTGACAACAAAAGGAATCAGGTAATGAGTTGTTCTCTCCTCAAAAGGTATGATACAGAGAAAGAGAAACCCATCTCTTGTTCTCATCCTACTGATAAATCTCTAGGGTGTGAAGGTGTCCTTGCAATCCAAGCTGCTAACCCCATAGAGTCTGACAACTGAAAGGATATTCTCCTTCCAAGCTTGCCATGTCCTTGAGCATGGAAGGCATAGTTAGACAGAACAAAGCTGGTGAGTTCTACTTTATTCTGTCTCCACCCTGCTCTTCACTCATCTTACAGCTCAAATGTCTCTGCTCACCTCACAAGACACAGGAGGACTGTCTGCCAAAGTGGAGAGTAGTATCAGATCGCCCGTGTCACTGTTTGCCTCTCCCTTTTAAGGCAGATCAGTGGGAAACAAATTCCATGGTTTTGGGAAAGAATCTCTTCTACGTCATAACTAAACAGAAATACTTCCTGTCTCTCACGCACCAGCAGTGTTTTGTCTCCACCACTGTGCTGTGCATTACCAGCAGTAGAGACTGGGACAACCAGATGAAGACCAAAGCTAAACAAAATTACAGGTTCAATTCAGTAAAGCATCTACTAAAGTAATGTCATTTGTTCCCTTGGACAACCTGGTCACTGTGCCTGGGAAATCACACCGCAAAACAACCTCACACTGCATTTAAGACTCTTGCCACTTTTTTATAGCTGCCCATCTTGCTCCTGAAATTTTCTATTGATGTTGGAAGGGAAGGAAACTGCTGTACAGTTCACAAATCACCAGCACGGTCGCGTTCAGTCAAGTCTCTTACCTGTTGGGGTGAGGTGCCGCCAGGTGATGACAGGCTCAGGACGCCCATTTGCCATGCAAACCAGGGTCACGTTGCTGCCCTCATTCACGGTGATGTCTGAGGAGATATTGGAGATCTTTGGTGGAACTGTGAAGACAGAAAGAAGTTGGACCTTGTTACCCAGACTTCTGGAGGACAGTCTGACTCATTAACCTATCTACCTATTAACCAGAGGCAGTCACAGGCTCCTTTCACAGGCTGCACTCCTCATTACTATCCGGGTTTCTGAAATTATATCAGAACAGTATGTGCTGCTGCTTCAAGGATCTGCAGGTAGAAATGGTCTTTGCTGCAACTGTGATGCTTTATGTTTGGACAGGTTTGGGAGCCTTCAGAAAATATCCTCTAAGAACTTTGCCTGACTGCCCCAAGCCTGCATAGAAGGAGTCGGCAAGCTCCAAGCACTGTCCCAACTACTTTTTACACTCCACAGACTTCCAGATGCAGTTTGACATCCTCCTGCAGGGAACCAGGACTCAAGGCACTGACTCACAGGGTGTATTAGTTATTGCTACCTCCCACAGGCTTCTAGAGCTCACGTAACCAAACACTCAGCAGGAACTGAAACAGAGAACTGTTAAGCTCATTTCTGTTGTGACTGCTGCGATGAGGTGAGAAGCGGGTACATGTGCCATGGCTAATGGGAATTTGAAGGCACAACAGTGACAGCGGGAAGGTTTCTGCAACATTCTTCATGCCCCTGGGCTGCCCACAGCAGGTAGCCTCTGGCTGACTGCACCTCACACAGCACAGCACCAAAAGCATGGTAGGGTCTTTAAAGATTCACAAGATCAGTCATGGCTTGGGCATTCAGGATTCTTAAAGACCTTCCAAGCTAACTAAGTTTGTATCACAGGACTAAAGTCACCACACTGGGACCTGAACGGGTACTTCCAGGTGTGGAGCATGCCAGTGCATCACACTCCAAGCAGACCAGGCTGTTGCAGACTCTCCACTCTCACATCCTTGTTTTGCTTCCACACTTCACACCCTGGAGGTGGTGAGGGACTGTGACTAAAAAAGAATCCTAACATTTTGGTTTTGTATTTTCAGCTTCTGAATTTGTGTGTAGCAGGGAATGAAACAACATCATTTTCTGGTTTGCTTACCAGAGAGTAAACAGACAGCAGCCTCTCCTTCCCCCTCCTTAGCAGGAGGGGCTGATGGTCCTTTTGAGGCAAAGCTGCCTACAAGCTAGGTGGGGAAAAGCAAATGAAGCCTGAAGAGAGCAACTCACCACTTCCAGCTGTGTTGCTGGATTCATAGGAAATATTGTTTACAAACCACAGCTCATTAGCCCTTCTCTGTAGGCCCCAAGTTCATGGACAATGCTTCGGTGTCTACAACCATAGGACCACCTTAGGTGAACAGGGGCTCCTAGGCAGGAACAGGACCAGTTGAACAAAGTGAGGCAGATATGTTTTTGCTGACAAACTCACTTACCAAGGCAAGGAGGGATTTAAGCTAGGCACACTGGGGAAGGACCACCATAATCTCAGGAGAAGTGACAACATGGAGAGCAGTGAGGATGCAATTGGGGGCCAGCACAACAGGGAAGGCTTTCACACTCCCCTTGTGAAAGCAGGACAGCTGGTGGCCCATCTCAAATGCCTGCACACCAACGCAAGTATCATGGAGAAAAAACCAGGAGGAATTAGATGTTCATGTGGCTTCGTAGTGCCCTTGGGATGACAGAGCCATGGTGTGAAAGCTCTCGAGACTGGCAGTGCTGTGTGGGATGGATACAGGCTTTGCAGGAAAGACAGGCTAGGAAAGTGAGGAAAAGAGGCAAGCTCTCTGCAAAGGAGTGGCTGGGGTACCCCCCAGCTATGATGGTGAACTAGTTGGGAGCTTATGCATAAGGATCAGAAGATATCACAGTATCCACCCTTTGGTTGGTGCCAACCAGCCATTTGATTAAGAGGAGGCAGTGGACAAAGACTGCTTTAGACGGATGGAAAAATCCTCACAACCACAGTCCCTAGTGAGGGACTTCAACTGCCATGATATTTGCTGGAAGGGTGAAAGTGCTGGGCTCAAGCTGTGCAGGAGATGTGGGAGTTGAACAGGTTCGGCATGAGTGAGCAGTATGTTCTTGCAGCAGAGGGCTGCATCCTGCATTATATCAGCAACAGTGTAGCCCTGTAAGTACAGGAAAATGATTATATCCCTTTATACTGTGCTTGTTAGACAGCATCTGAAGCACAACATCAGTTTTGGGCTCTCCAGTGCAAGAAGGCCATTGATGTACTGGAGCAAGTCCACTGGAGGGCTCTCAAGATGGCTAGATGGCTATAGCATGTGACATACAAGGAGAACCTAAGAGAGCGGGGTCTGTTCAGCCTGAAGAACAGAAGGCTGATGGGAGACCTTATAGCTGTCTACAAACAGCTAGTGGGAAGGTGCAGAGAAGACAGAGGCAGACTTTTCTCAGAGGTAAACAGTGAACAGCAAAAAGCAGCAGACATGAACTGCAACACGGGGAGAATTCTCACTCAAAATGAGGAAAAAGGTTTTTCTTTGAGGACATCAAAGACAGGAACAAGTTCCCAAGAGAGGTGATGGAAACTCTGTCCATGGAGATACATAAATCTCGCCCTCAGCAACCTGCTCTAACTGGCAGCAGGAAGGAAGGAGAAGGGACCTTGGAAGTCAGTTTGCTGCTCAAAATTTAGAATCGATGGCTTATCAGCTCATGGTCAAGCAACCATGATTAAGGCATGTTAACCATGATTAAGACATGTTGGGGGAATGGTTGACTGCACCAGGGAGAGAAGGAATTTCAGAGTAGGGACACCTCCCTAGCAGCGTAACAGTAGGTAAAACAAAGCATAGTAGAAAATCAACCCCTTCATGTCAAAGCAAAATCCCCTGACAAACACAAGCCCCGATACATTTTACACCGGCGATACACTGCGAGCCATCAGCAGTGTGTCTGGACACATAGGAAGAAGGTAGGAGACAACAGAAGAAAACAAAATACACATTGTTGGAGAATGCTGATGCAGTCAAATAATTTCATCCCACCATATCAAGGGGTACATGAGAGTTTCACTGGCTATGGATCTATTTTGTGCCTCCTCCCCCTTTATCACACATTTGCACAGCAAATGCCTAGCAGTATAAAAAAACAAAACAAAACAAAACAAAAACAAAAAACCAAGCCAGTTGTACAGTGATCTTGGAGAATAAGCAAATACCTTTGCTAACCAATACCCTGAGATTGCATAAAGGGCAGCAGAAAGGAAATACCCCAGCTGGGAAATTAAATACCCTGCCTCCTCCAGGAGACACCTGTGGCTTTGTATTCCACAGCATACTAAAGCAGAGAGGTGGCTTGCAGCATTGTGCTGAGATCTGGCTCAGCACTGAGTCAGTAGGACTCAGAAGCACTTTCTCCTTCTGTCACATTGGATGAGGGGTGTCCGCCATCTCACAGTTAAGGACAGACAGACCCATTGCTGCAGCCAGAAGAGCTGCAGTCAGGGAGAGAGTCCTGCAAATTCTGGTGAAGAAATCCACACTGCAAACACACACTGCAGAGAACAGAGGACCTTAGTCATGAGTATGTAGAGCCCTGGAGTATAACCAACGGCTAGACCACATTTGGGGATTTTGTCTTAACCTCAAGGAGTTAACATCTGCATCAGGAAAACAACAAACAAAACAACCCGCGGAACAAGCCAAGAAAGACTAAGCTCAAGCAGGACTAGCAGATGGAGCTGTAGGACAGTCTGAGGTCCTAGCAGAATGGTGCAATGCCAGCCAAAACGGTTGAGGAGAGCAGTGAAAGCCACTACGGGGCACCAGCAGCAGAGCTGCAGTTAGGACATGCGTACCCTGCCACTTTCCAAAGCAGTCAAGTCATTTTGGTTCATAGAGGCTCAAGTAAACTCAGCAAATACAAATAGATCTGACCATGCCAACCAAATGCCCAAGAGGAGAAGCATGTGTACAGATGGTTGTATCTGGCTTGCCACTTTTTCAGATGATGGAGAAAAGGGAATCCAAGGCTGAAATCCTGTTAGAAGCATAATGGCTGATTCCTTTCAGCTGTCACCTTGGTCAGAGGGCAAGGAAAGGCTGAGAAGAAGTGGAACAGGGCAGGAAATAATTTCTCTGTGAACTTAAAACCTGCTTTGGCTTCGTCTACTTAGAATCCATAGCCAGCTAGCATTAAAATGACTGGATTTTAGTGGACAGTAATTTCACTCAGATAAAAAGTCAGACACTTTTAATTTTCAGGGTGTCCAGCCAGCATGTTAAAATGCCAAAACTGTCAGCACCAGCAACAGTTAGCATTGCCTCCTTGGCACTTGTCATTACTTTGCACACACCTTTTTAGGACAGTCTTAAAATGAGAAGCTTTGACCTTATTATTTTTTCCCACGTGTGGGTTGTATTATGTTTTCACAGTTCCCAGACCGCTGGAAGAAAGACTGCTGAGAATGAAACCTCCTAGGACCAGGATCTTCTGGGTATCACAGCCTCCTTTTGCCCAGCCATCTCTCATTGACCCTCAAGTGAAAAGGTCCCTTCTGTATGGCCTCTCTGAACCATTAGCATAGGCAAAATGACAGCCTGCAGACCCACAGCACCACCAGAAGCACCACAGCACTTTCAGCGGTTTTAATATTCAGCCTAACAACTTGGTCCTCTATGGGAGGCCAGGCTGCTGCTGCTGCAACCTTCTGGCTCCAGGGACCATGGGAAGGCACTGCCAGGCAATCTGGTGCTGCTGAAAAAGACCAAAACATCAGATTTTTTCCTCCCTTTCATCATAAGTGTAATATAGGGTATCCATTACCCTGTGCTTAGGATATCCATGGATAGGGTGGGGAGCAGAGACCAACATGAAATAAAGCACAGTGTAGTATCCCGCTGTTCAGTCCCAGGAGAGGTAGGATACCCTACCCATGCCAGGGACAGATTCTGGACAGATGGAAACGAGCTCTGAGAAGAACGGCTTGAAACTCACGTATTTGTTTCTTCTACATTTTACATCTACAGGAAAAGTCTGATGCCAGCTCAGCATCTCATTTACTGTCAGTGATGTATAAGATAAACCCTAAAGTAACCAGCAGCCATTGCCCTCAAGAAGCTCACTCTTGGAATAGCAGGGGTGCTGCAAGGCAGAAGGGGGCAAGGGCAGAGATGCTGTATGATGCCTTGGGCTGGGAAAGCGAGGTGGAGTGTGGGGGTTTTGCAGGTTAGGAGGCGTGCAAGTGCAGACGGGGTGTGGGAATTGAAGTCCCACATATGGTGCAGTGACAGAACTAGGTAGGACAGGCTTTCGCAGAACCTGCTTGCACCAAACCTGTTCCAGTTAATTGCCATCAATTCTTCACTTCCGTGACACTTCAACTAACATTAATTTAAATAATAAGAAAGACTGAGACATGAAAAATAGAGCACACTCCCTCAGCGCAATCACTGTTGCTCTCGAGATGAAAGCAAGTGATTTGTTTCCACAAAACATGACTGTGTCTCAAAACACCCACTGTAACAGCTATTAGAACCCGGGGGCCACATACAAGAAGCAGCAAGGAAACCACAAATAACTGAACATGCAAACATCTGCTGTTGTTATCATTGCCTTTTATGACCAAAACCCTTCAGAGCTCAAAACTCCTCCTGAGTATAACCTGGGATCATATGGGCAGCCTGAATCCGCTTGATCATTTAAGGCTATGGAAGGTAGGCAAGGAGAGGTGCTACACCCCTAATCTCCTAGTAAATGAGTCAGCCCCATGGTTAAGAGATGTGAGATCCCATCCAGGAGGCCAGCTTCTGAGTGCCTTTCCAAGAGTTCAACTGGTGATGGAAAAGAAAGCATCAGGGCCACCTTTGCTGAAGGTTAAAACCAGAAACTCTTCTAGAGGTCTTTTCCTAACTTAGGTTATACTGGAACTAGCCATGACGTAGTTCCAAAACAATTCAAATACTGGCCTTCCAAGTGGAACATCCAGATACAGCACAAGCACAAAGCGGATGTGAACTACTGCTTAGCACAAGCAGTAACTTGTATGCAAGGGGTACTTAAAGGCATGGGGCAGCAGTTTCTGGCTCCTGCGCTGGTTGCATTCCGCTTTCATGATGCTTTGCACAAGGCTTCAGTGGAGGAGGAAGTTGGGTTAGTGAGATAGCAGCAGGACTAGGAATTCAAAGTGAGTATGGCAGGAGGAAAAGCACAAACAGAGGGACATGGAGATCTAGCTAAAAGATGGTTCTGAGCCCTGTAAACATGCTCACAGGAAGCTCATAGTCAGATGGTCTGACTGCCCTTTCTGGACAAAGAGAGCTTTGCATAAGACCCTTAGACGCAGTCTTATACTGTGGGGCAGCTACTCCCAAATCTGAAATTACAAATCCAGTATTTTGCCAGTAAATCACCCCACCCACCCACCCCACACCACAACCCCACACCCCAGCGTCTTGGTGGTTTTCCGCCGCCCGTGGTGGTAGTGGTCATTCCCTGCTCCAGGACTAACATGGTTCTTGAGCTTGGTCCAAATGCGGGCGTAGGCATAGG
>JAAGNO010005703.1:50534-75425 GCA_033439905.1 Ceryle rudis | reverse complement strand
AAAAAAAAAAAAAAAAAAAACCCCAAAAAAAAACCCCCACAAAAACAACTACAAAAGTAGAGAACTTATTGGCACTCTACAGACCTAAGATACAGCAATTACTATGTAATTCTTCTAAGACACAGGAGTAAATAGTACTGAAAATTCCTAAGCAAGCCCATAAGGTCCATTTAAGTGCTCTAACTGCTTGTCCCAAAAAGAACACCTTGAATACAAATGGAGAAAGTCACCACAACCTTTTCAATATATCCTCATTAGTTAGCTGCTTCCTCCAGCTTATTTACCTTCCTCTCTGTTGGCAAGTAGGACTCCCATCTGTTGGAGAAAATTAAGACTCCCACCCCCTAATCCATAGGAGCCCCTAGTTTTCAAGGCAAAAAAACCCATCAGGACTTCACTCCAAAGTCAAAGGAACTTTGCAGCCACTAACGCCCTCCGCAGATGCCTATCAATTAGCCACGAGAGTTCTCATTTCCTTGTCCCCAGCTCCCAATTAACAGCACTTTGCAACAAACACAAAAACACTAATAAGCCCAAGGCAGAGGCAGGGGGGACGCTGACCATCACATGGCTCCTGAATGCTTTAGACCCGCCACCCTGCTTACCACAATTAGGGGTCCTTTCCTGGGGCCCTTAATTGACAGCAAATTGGCCTCATTAGTCATTGTTTAGTTAAAGTGTTTAGTGGGGAGAGAGGGCCTGAAGAAGGGGCTGAGCTGCTAAACACAACTAAATGGTTTAATTTCCCTCTTATGTGTGCAGCAGGCTAATCACAGCTCTTTACAGCCCTAACAAGAAACAGCTTGTTGCTGCTTAGGTCCGCAAAGGGAGCAAGCTGAGGGCTGGAAAGTAAAATCCCGACACCCTTTAGGATGCAGCATGCTAATGTTTTTGAAGCACTTTGCAGACGAAATGCGACATGAGACCCAAGATGTGTTTTTTACGGTCTGATTCATGCCTCAGCCAGAGGGAGACGAAGCTGTCACCAGGGTAAGAGGGCAGAGAGTGAAGTTGTTGAACTTCATTAAAGAGAGTGGACTTTGAAACATCCTTCTGACCTTCTGCTCTGCTAGGCTTGTTTCACTTTGACAATGCTTCTCTCAGCATTAAAGCTTCTGGTGAAGCTAATGTTGAAGGCTTGCTTTTGTCTTTTAAACCCTTGTAAACCAAAAAGCTCTCAAAGTACATTACAGTGTTCTTACAAGGTGTAAAAATTGCTTCTTTCTATTGTTTGAAAGGGAGTGCCTTGCCATGTCCAGCCCTGGTGGTCTTTAGGGAAGGGTCTATCCCAGCAAGAAGATGGAAACCACTTAAGAAATCTGCAGTTCCCAACCCGGGTGTTCCCACACCACTCTACCCCAACAGGTCATATCTCCATCTGAGCATTGCTACTGATGCCAAGAGAGTCTGGGCCGAAGGAGGCATAGGGGCTGCTAGTTTAGGCCTGGCATCTTGCTGAGCTTCCCCCATCATGCAGCTGAGTCTCACCCACTGAGAGGCTGCGCAGGAAACTATTTAAATCCAAATGGGGACTGCATGTATTGCACTGACTGGGAGCAGAGACGCAGACAGGATGTGGTAAATCAAAGCAACACGAAGGCTCTCCAAGTTTGCTGAGCTGGGTAGGGTGTCAGAGCTCACCGCATTTGAAAGTAAGAGCTGAAAAGCCAAACCATTTTGTCTAAGGCGAGGCTGTGCCTCATCCGATACACAGTTAAGAGTCTGGACTGTTTTTCCACATAAAATTGCATGGGAAACACTTCCAGTACATTGTTTCTTAGCAGAGAAGCATGGAGTGTAAATGGTCCATGACCTGTTACAGAAGTCAGCACAGAACAGGTCTCTATTGCTTATTCCCAACGGTATTATTTTTTATTAAACTTGACTCCACAAAATTTTCAGGAGAGAAATTATTTCACTCCTGACTGAGACGGAGAGAAAAGAATAACTTAAGTCTCAAGCCAACCTTGATTTTCAGTGCACCGAGGTGACATTCTAGGACAGGGATAACAGCAGGCTCACTTCCTCCTCCTAGCCCTAGCACCTTGGCACCAGCCTTTCACCAGAAAGCAGTTCCAGCTCCAAGCCCGATTCCTAGCCTTGGCCCAATGCTGACAGCATTTCACCCACACCTGGCTTTTTGGTGTCTCCCCACCAAGCAAGAAGTCACGAACTTGCATTTGTGGATCCCGATGCAGCCCAGGGGAGCAGGTTCTCTGCTACGTGCTTAGCATGTGAATAAAAACACAAAGCACAAGCCAGGCATATGCCTGACAGCCCCTTATCACCATATTTGGACCTCTGGATATGTAGTATTGATTCTTTGCTACAAAACTTATTTTTCTTTTCTATTAACATATCAAATTTATGCCAGGATTTCAGTGATCCACTCATCTGTGGTTCATCTCTTTAAAGGACAGCTCTGTGCATTTGCTATTTGTGTTGCTTCGCTTCTTTCTGCTTCTAAAACTGACTGCAAGCGCTTTATGGCTAACCCTCCTAGAGAGGCCTGCTGTGAAAACACAGCCTTCTTCCCAGGACTTGTGTAAACAACAACAGAAGCACTTGCCACACTAATCCCCAGGGATTAACCCTTGGAATGCCGCCTAATCCCAAACACTTTAAGGACTACAAATGAACACAGCTTTAGGTTTTAGTTTGAAGTGTGTTTATATATTCTCTTAGACTATGTTTTAAATCTGGGAAGTATTTACTGATGGGATTGAAACAGTAAAAACAATCTTTTCTTTTGCAGAAATAATCAGACATCCTGGAAGAGAAATTCTGTGAGAGAATTTGTCTTTAGTGTCCAGGTCCTCCAAAGACATCTCCGAGAATTTTGTAAAGAAAAACTTTTTCATGGAAACATTAAGCATGTTGGATGTAAATGGTATGCAGCCGAGTCGTAATATGCAGCCTTTCTAGGGCTTGATTCAGAGTCCAGGGAGCTCCTCCTTTGACGTTAATGGCCTTCGAACAAATTGTTATACAGCAAGAATGGGTGATGGCTTCGAGGTATTAGCCAGTTGAGAGAAAAAAGCAATATTATGTTTGTTGTTTTTTGGTTTTTTTTTTTAACTGAGTTGCAGCAGTTCTTGGCTCCAGCCTGTTAACTCTATTTCTCTGAGAAGTAGACTAGGGAGCACAGGCCAGGTATGAGAAGAAAGCATAGAAAAAAGCCCATAAATTTCCAGGCTAAGAGGCAAAGGTTCAGAGAGGGTTTCTATGTATTATGAAGATGACTGGGATTTCCTGATTAGGCACGCAGCAGAGGAAGTTTGTTTCAGCTAACACCCCACCCGGGTGAAGCGGAGGATGTCTATCATAGCTTTACAAACAGAAGAAACAAAGCTTTTGTTTGTTTGTTTTCAGATCTATTGCTTATGTTCATCTCATTAGGGAGAGACAGTACAACGAACAGAACAGCCTTCATGAAGCACCTGATGGACATCCGCACACAGGCTGAAAAGATAGCTCTGCCCAAACCCTGCTCTCAGATTCCTTTGGCTGCCCATGGTTTAGCCCACAGCCTCTGTGATAAGCCGCAGGGCAGCAAATACAATGCTCTAAGTGTCTTGTGCATACCACATACCCTAGGATCTGGCTCAGTTCCAACTGAGACAGACAGCTTCTCAGTGACAAGTCTCTCACTCAAATCAAATGCATGTGGTACATGTAAAACATCTTTTATTAGTGGGCTTTCCTTCCTTAAACATTGAAACGAGTAAAATGGAGCAGGACAGTTTGCTGTAGTTACCTTCCAAGATCAGGCTCCTAGGGGAACAGAAAGTTAACATAGCAATTTGGAAATCCTGGTTTTGCTTCCAGACAGAAGTATAAAGGACAGAAGTAATAATCTCATACACAAACCTTTATAGGCTTTGGATAAAATTCACTCTTGTGTTAAATACACAGATTTGGAGAAGAGTGTAAAGTATTGTACACTGTCCTTGATCTAAAACTCTCCAACTCATGGCCTAGGACAGCTGTCTGGTATGAAAATGCTGCTGTTTCCCCAGCAAGAGGATTCACTTTATCCAATTCAGCAAGTGATGGACAATCTATAATACAAGCTATAATACACTCAGACCAGGACACAAGCCACCAGAGCTGCTTTACTCAGTAGTCAGATCACCAATCAGAAGATTAATGTCTTAGCAAAGAGCAGTTGCCTCTTCTGATGCTGACAGCCCCACCAAAAACATTTCAAGCAAAACTGTACCTGAAACAAATCCCCATCTCCAAAAAGCCCACATATTTTGAGCATGAAAGACACTGAAACTTCAACTCCATACTTTTTTTTTTTTTAGCTTGGGCTGCTCAGCACATTTCTGCATTGTCACTACTTCTGGATCCACATATGGTGGCCTCCCCCACCACATGCAGTTATGAAATGCCAGCTGTGAGACCTTCAATTGTTAGCTATTGTTGGTCTTGGTGCTAACTGCAGCAGTGTATTTTTTAAAGGCCAGGGTGTTATCATAAGCCATCTGAGAAGGGAAAGCCAAAGAGTTCAGGGCAAAGGATCCCTTCTGTCAGAAATGCTCATCTACACAAGCCTGATCCAGCAGAAAAGAGGTAAAAAAAAAATAAAAATATAGTGCTTCTGAAGTAAAGGCATCTTCAAAAGAAGTAAGCAGCTGGCTAGAGCTGAGGTGTGATTGCAGAGATCTCTTCCCCACAAACCAACCGAGAGCCAAGGTTTCTTGGGGAGCAGAATTTCTGCTGTCTGAGGTTCCCTGCCAAAAGAGAGCACTCTGTTTTGGTTCAGCCACGTGGAGCAGCACCTTGACATCTTGGAACTGTTCCACTGTTTCCTTTCCCAAGCTTTGCCGTGTGGTAAAGATGTGCTGTAAAAGATGTGCTGTAAGCGTGCAGACAACCGCAAGGGAGGGGAGGGATGGATTCCAAGAGCTTTGTTCTGTAAACACATTACCGGTGCCATTTCAATTAAAGAAGAATCTCTCCCAGACTGCCAGACATGAGGCTTATTTCTTGTAGCCTGCAGCTTTATCAAGACACATAAAAACACTGTCTGTCCCTCTTTACCCCATGAGGTTCAAGTCTGCCCTCTTCAAAACTGACAGATTTTTTGCTGGTCTCTCAGTATTAGCAAACTGAGGTAATTATCACATTATATGCTAGGATTGAAGAGAAATGCAGGGGAAGAGAGCCTCAGTACTCAATTTCCACTGGAGCTGAGCAGGATTACCCACCCAAATTGTTCTGAAAGGCCAGGATGAGGCTGGCTGTCACATGCCCAGGATTAGCTATAAATGTGGGTGTCTACAAGAAAGAAGCAGCAAAATTTTGTATGAAGTTTTGGAATAGCAAGTATCAAACTAAGGAGAAACAGGCAGAGACTGTCCATTCAAAAGGATGAGGCTTCATCCAGAAAAGGTCACCAGCACTTTTACATTGAGTGGGACAACAACATTACAGACAACTTTCATCTAAGGTTCTGCAAGCAAATCCTCCCCACCCCAGAAATCCAGTGCTACTGGCTGGGGAGCAGGAATGAGGTGATCTACCCTGCTGATCAAAGAACACTAATAAAAACCTGCAAATACTTCCATCACAGAAGAGGATCAAAACCTAAGTCCAATGGAAAACATAAGCCACGTTTCTGTGCTGTAACAGCACGTCCATGTCTGAGCATCTGTAATATCACAGTTAGCAGGGTAAGAAATTCTATCAAATAATGAAGGGAAAAATGACTTTGTGGAGGACTTGGTAGGTCTGGTAGTCCAGGTTCAGTGATTGTTCTGCTACCTATTTGTACTATAACCTTGAGTAAGTCACTACACCTTTGTAAGGTTTAGCTCCCCTTCTCACTCCTAGGGAACTACTGTGTGCAAGATGTATAGTATCTCCAGTGACTAGTACCTGACTGGTGCCACAAGAGGTATGATGCCTTACCATCTACAGCTACAACAGATGAGTAGGAGGAGCAGGGGAGGAATATCTGCAAAGGGGGTTAAATGCAGTTCCTTATGAGGAATTATTGTGCTGCAAAGTTCCTTGGCACAGCAAAAAGGGCAAGTCCAAGGCAAAAAGGACAAATCACAGGCAGATGAAACAGGCCTGGTTCTTCATTGTTGGTATGAAGTAAAGATAAAATACTATTTTACATGAAAGGGAATGCAAAGGAAGAGTGAATCAGCGCTCAAGTTCATAAACCCAAGGTAAGAAGTAGGACCCACATAACATTGTGCAAACCGAAAAGGAATAGAAGTGTAATCAATACATCTGGGGACACTGATGGATGACAGGGATATACACTCACACACTTTGTGTTCTGATGGTCATGATATACCGGTGTCCTCGTTTGAGTTAGAACAGAACTAATTCTGTTCAGTGATTTTAATTTTCAGCTCAGTCTCTTCTAAGTAGCTGAACCTTCTGAAGTTAACACCACATTTTCTCAGGCAGTGTCTGCTTCTAGCACTGATAATGCTCCATGTTTAGAGTTAGTAGCAAGGATTGGTGTGTATAGAAAGTCTCTTGCTGATACTTGCTCTTGAGCAGACCAAGGTCACTGATAAATCTTGTGTACCATGTTGGTGGTGCAGAAAGTAAAAGGCCACACCTGCAGAGAGGAGTGGACAGGACAGGTGACCCTAAACTTACCAATGAGGTATTGCATGTATTCCATCCCATATACATCATGTTCAGTATAAAGCTGAGGGATCACAAGGATCAAGATCTTCTTCAATGGCCAGCGTCCAAAAAGGACTCTGTCCATTCTGCTTTCAATCCCAATCCATGTGTTCCTGAATCCAGCACCTGAATCTGGTTCTTGTCTGCCACTGAGTCCAGTCTGGGACTTCCCCAGCGCCTGCTCCACAGAATCAGTGGTGACAGTGATGTAACAGCCATCAGGGGGGTGGTTTTGATACTGGGTTTTTATATATTTGTATACTTTCCATTTTATTGTTGCTACTTTCATTAAAGCTGTTTTAGTTTTCTTTTCTAATCTGTCTCTCTCCCTTATTCCCCTTCTCTTCCCCTTTGGGAAGGGAGAGGGGTTAATAGAGAGCAAGCTGTCATTTGTCTAGTGGCTGGCCCAGCCCTAAACCTTGACAACTGGAGTCTGCAAAAATGATTTTCTTAAAGTACAAAGAGTGATAAAAAAAAATAAAGAAACTTTGCATCAGAACGCAATGATGAAAACTCTGCCAAAGCCTGAGGAAAAGCAAAGATATAACCAAGATGGCATCACACTATGGATCAACCTGCCACTGGATCGAGTGCAGACACTCGTGACAAATAGGCACATGGGACTCAGTGCAAATACAGTGTGACACTATATCCTGGGCATACGCTTGATGTATGGAGGATTAAATGCCACACACACACTGTCCTGGGTAGATTGTATCTAGTGCTGACAGATACCTGAGGGATCTGTCTCTTTTTTTATATACTTTGGCAATTGCTATGCCAACAAAGGATTATGGGATTGGGGGGGCAAGAAGGAAAGATCATTTGCTACTCTGTTTAACAGAGACTTTATCCTCTGGGGGGATTTTGTCAAGATGTTGGATCTCTTCTTAAATTATATTTCTACCTGCCTATACACATTTGGGGTTGATGGGCTTTTCTCCTTTCTTCTATCCCTGTGACACAACAGCTGGTTCTTCTGGAGTCCCAAACCAACCTTAAAGCAAACGTGGCTTCTGTAAGTCAGTTTGAAGACTGCTGTCCTCAACCACCACCCTCATGCATGCTGCAAAGGCAAGAAAACAGCTAACGTGCTGTAAAGACCAATTCCTTTCCCCCTGTGGTGAGCCCTCTGATTGACGGCTCTGTTTGTCAAGAAAGGCAGACTGTCTGGAGTGTGAGATAGCTAACTATCACCTGGGGAGACTATTAAAGGGAGAAGGGGAGGAGAGAAGAGACAAACAGAAAGACAAAGGCAGACAGACAGACAGAAAGGAGAGCTGAGGAGGGGGAAAGAGGAAAGGAGCGACGGAAGAGTGTAGATGAGAGAAAGAAAGTAGCACTTGATGAATTAAGTCGTCAACTTTGGCATCACCTGTGTACCCTGTCATGCCAATGAATTCATTGAAGCTGCACTGCGAGTTAAGAGTGAGAGAGTGCTGATGGAGGGAAGAAATAACAGCCCATTTAAAGTCTCAGAGCGATTTATTAGTTACCTTGGGAAGGAAGCAGTGACAATGGGGAAGGAGAGGTGCTTCCCCATCACACTGGGCAGGAAAGCTCATTTTAGATTCAAGCTGTCCACCCAGTAGCACTGCAGAATGTAAAGAGATTGACAGAGACTCTGGTTCAAGAAGCAGAAATGCTTCTTGAGGGGAGAGGCTCGATGGGCACAGACAGAAGCTTTTGTGTAGTGCTGTGTGCCTCGAGCCATCCCTTGATATGTTGAGGGAAGGTCGTTGAGAACAAGGACCCAAATACCCCTGGTGTGAGAGGAGGCAAAGGGCACTGAGCATAGTCAGCATCACAGGGCTTGAAGGAAAGCAGAGATGGAAACCGCACCTCTGGCACAGCAGGGTGCTGTGATGGAAAGCTTGGAGGAGATAAAGCCCTCTGCTGACTGTGAAGTTGGAAGCACTGGTACTGAGGTTTGGCTGGCTGTACCAGGGAAGCACTGTGTTAAAGGTGCCTTCCTGCAGAGTTAAGGAGATTGGCACTGACTCAGTAAAGGATCCTGCACGTTCCTTACAAGAGGAGCTCAGGCACGTGCTATCCCTTAAAACTCCAGTGGAGTCTGTTGGATGTGACTGAGAAATGGGAAAACTAAGAGTACAATGCTCTCACCAGCTGCCCAGGTAGCAGAATATAGATCCTGGAGCCACCCAGACAAGGGATTAGTATATGCATTCTCTCCTACCACTCCTCAAACTCACAAAACTGAACAGCATCTGCACCAGCTGTTTGAGAAATGCATCTGTCTACCACTTCAGTCCTTTTCCTTCTTTACTCTGCTTACCATTCCCCACACAGGTGCTTGTGCAACCCCTGTACTCATGGAAGGTGTTCAACCATCTAAACCTCTCATCAGCCATGGAGCCTAGGAGTTGCAGAGGCTGATTTCCTAAGCAGCCCAAGACCCCCTGTGACCTCATTTGTAGCCATCCAAAGATGCTTACATTTATATGACAAGACGTGTTCACTGACCCTTCCTTGCAATGAGCTGCTCTCAACCAACCACCAGGCATTGCACCACGAAAGAAGAGGACACTGCCTGCCCTAAGAGTCCTCCTCCCATGGCCTCTGCTGCTGCATGCTCCACTGATGCCCCAAGCTTGGATAGAGAGGAGGGAAGGAAGGAGGAAGGAAAAAAAAGAGATTCCTCCCTCATGCAGAAGTACCAGAAGTTATTTCCTTCGATCAGGGAGAAGTTCTGACTCAGACACACAAGTGGAGAAGCTACTCATTTCAGCCTGAGTGAAACACTTAAGTCTTACAACTGTCAAGGGTATTTGGAGAGTATGAGTAGAAGTGTATGTGCACATGCATAGCATTTGACAACTGTGGGCAAAGAATAACACATACAACACAAAATTATGACCTCTGTGTTTGTATACGCATATGAAATATATACATACTTAGAATGTGTACATATGTATAGGTGTACACACAGTCATATATGCATAATGCATATATACATATACTGCAAATTGCTGCTGAAACTCCTGGCCTTTTCAAGAGCTCTTATCTGTCTGGTGCTTTGTGAGCTGCCGAACAGCAATGACAAAGCTGTCCTGACTGGGGTCCCCTGAGCTGCATGGTGGAGCTCTGTTGGCTGCCTTCAGTTTGCTATCAAATGAGAACAGGGATCTCGCTGAGCCAAGCTCCAATCTGGTCTGACCGGTCCCCAGATCAGATCAGCTGCAGTGCCCTCGGGCTGTGGCACTGTATTAAAAGTTGAGGGCAACTTTAATCTGCTTCACCGTTTGCACAGTGGAGGCTGAGCTTGGCCTACTGGGAAATTACTGGTATGTCCCTCATTCAAGTAAAGTGGCCATTTCTTTTCCAGGAGTTGTGATCTTTGGGTTCCTGTAACTTAGTTTAAATGATCTGAACTGGTGGCTTCCAACCTTTCTCATTCTGAGGGCACCTTGCAATTTCCTGAGAAAGGTACATGCACTGTGTAGTGAATGTAACACTCCTGACAATAGATTTGGTTTTCCTGAAGTCCACAGACTTCCTGGTGGTCACAGAATGAAGAGGGAAGATGACTCATTGAAGGATTTTTTACTGGGTTGGGGGTGAGGAAGGCTAGCTTCTTACTCTGCCGTGAGCATTGTGTGTCTCTGAGCCCCTTGTCCCACCCCTCTTTACAGTCATTTTTCCTCCCTCTCTTTTCCAATCTTTTTGAACAAGGACTGAGCCGGCTCTGTGTGTGTGTGTCTGTGTGGGTACACACCAGTAGCTTGGGTCTCACTGAAGCCTTCTGGTTATTTTCATAATGAAAATGCAATAGTCCAGAATTTCAGACTCGCCACCCTGCAGTTTGACCAGGATTGTGCTTTTGCAAAGACCAGTCCTGTATTCTAGGCCTATTTTTAGAAAATCTAATTTGCAGACATGATACCTTGCAGAGGAAACAGTATTAGCCAGAAAAATTTCCTTCCTCAAAAAGCCATTTAAAACCAACCATGACCAACTTGCTGTCCTGGAACTGCTGAGGAGCCCAGGACACCTCAAAGGTGGTTTGCCTTTATCTGTGTCTAGCTGAAGAACAGATAAAAGTATTGTAAAGCAGCGATGGGATCATGCTAGAGGCTACAGAAAGGAAGAATGACTTTTATATGGAAAGACTGTTCAATAGTAGGTCTGCCAATTAATAAATAAATGAAAAGAGGTGACATTCATGATGACATTTAAATGACTGAGGTGCCAACTGCTTGTTAAAATACCTCATGGTCTGGAAGGAGGCAAACAAAGAAAGGGAGCTTGTAGAAGCAGTGAGTAATGGTGACCCAATCAATTTAACTATTGATAAAACAGAGGTGAGAAAATGTTCAGGAGAAAAATCTCTGCAAATCATCAGCTAATGGATTAAATGCATCTGAGTGTGAGATGGAAATTAACTGATCAATTCACTCAACAGCTGCTAATTACATGTGACAAGGCACACAGAACTCCAAAAGTATATGGAGCTCAGAGGAAAGCGGTGTCGGTGAAAATATTTGAAGGCTGCCTTTTGCCACTATGGGGTAGAACACTTGCCTCAGTGACAGAATGTCACTGTTGCTGATTAAAATCTAACTCTGCATATGTTTGAAGTCTTTATTTCAAAAGCATGAAGGGGGGGGGGTTCTCCCACTGCTTTGTAACAATTTACAACATTAGGTATAAATATATGGTATCAAAATTAACGTGCCAATCTAAACAAAATTAAAAGTAATGATACAGTCAAAATGAAACCTTTTTGCCTCATTGCAGTTAGATATTTTGACATTAGTGAAATGAAACTAGAAAGTTAAAATGATTTGTTTTGACACTTGTCTGTCAAATAAATTTGTTGCATCACCATGCTCCTGCAAAATGCTTTGACACCGACGGAACTTCCAAAAGGAAGCTATCTCACATTTTCTGATCACTATTTCACAATTTTATTTTGAATCATCACTCACAGTAATATATTCCTGGCCACTTCCATTTTGGTTTGCACCATGTAAGTAACGGTCGTAGGAATATCGACTAGCTCTTCTCTCCCCTTAGGCTTGCTCTTCTATATTAACCCCTTGGGACTCCTTCAAAGTCATGCCCTTGGAGACTCAGCAGATTGTAGGAAAGAAAGAAAATAAATAAATAGTAATGATGAATTAATTGATCACTGGGGAAAGATTAGCACCAAACTGCCATTCTGCCCTGAACAAGATTGGAATGGGAACCTCACTGGTGCAATTCTCACCCTGCACTGTAGCTCTGAGCTTCGAATCCACTTTTGGAGCAAGAATAAGTGCTAAGCTCATATTTAACTTACTGCTTATATGAGCAATTAAATTATTAATTCAAAAGGGAAAACCAATGTGGCTTATAAACTAGATGAAACTTCCAAATCAGGTAGCTCAGGCCTGACATTCTGACACAAGCAATGTCAATTCTGGAGATGATGAGACCTGAGCCAGGGCAGTTTTCCAGATTCACCATCCTAACAATATTTATCATCTAATCTCAAACCCAAACTCTATAACTTGTGAGGTTCCAGTATGTTCTTTGCATGGCCTATGATGTTATTTTTAGACTGTTTTTAAAATTCATAGTTGAAGGGAAATCAGAGGATGCAATGTTTAATACAGTGTTTCCTGAACTCCTGCTAGCAAATTTAATTCAATCTGTCTTGGGTTAGGAGCACTGTCATGGACTGGCAATTGCCTGAAGAACCATAAACAAGGGATAATGACAAGGGGCATGTAAGAGCAAAGTTGTAAGCAGGTGTGTAAGTGAGGTGCTGTAGGAATCCATGTGAGGTCTGCTTTCATTTAACATCTTTATTAATGAGCCTGAAGAAGTAGCTTATTAATTAAAGTAGTGGATGATGCTCAACTGGGAGGAGCTGCAAGCACCCATTAGGGCAGATGAACATAAAGGGGTCTGCAGGGATTAGGCATAGGGGCAGAAAGAAAAGAATGGAACAAGTTAATTAGCTCTGCTGGAGAAAAGAATCAGCTCATGCTTAGGCAGGATTATGGAGGCTGAAGAGACCTGCATATCTTTTCAGACAGAAGGGGTGTGCAACTTTGGATCAGATTTCTCAAAGCACTGAAGAATGTAAGACAGAAGGTTGTCTGAACTCAAGACAAGAATAAAAGGCAAAGCAGTCTGGCATGCTATTCACTAGTTGGAAATGTCATCTATAGCCCAGTTTAGAATCCATCTATACTGGGGATAGCACATCAGCCCAAATCCATCCTCACAGACTGGTTAAAGTACATCAACTTAAAGAATGCTTCAAGTATAAGACTTCTGTCATTTGAGTCCAAATAAACCACACTGAAGATGAGGAAAGGAGAACACTGAAATTCATACATTCAATATGCTTCGTAGTAATGCTGAAGAGGTAAAAGGTGACAGCAAACTCATTAGGACTTAGACAAATTACATGGCAGAAGAGTAAAGTTTCAGACAAATTATGAAGGCACCATGTAGTGGAAGAATGGCCCTCCTTAGCTTTGCCAAGGTTATGTATTCAAAGGAACAAGTCTTTCAGGTCTGCTGCTATACCTAAAAGATTTGGAAAAAAGCAGGAGGGGAATTCCTCAGCTTGCTAAATCTAAACATAAAAGAGGCCAATAGCAGAAGCTCCTGCACAACATCTCACTTCAACACAAAGAACAGACTAGATCAATGCTCATTCCACAGTGTTCCACAATATGGCTAAGCCTTCAGCTGAGATGGAACTATACCACTTGCTGTTAGCCAGAGAAGAGCTTCATATTTAACTCCCCAGCTAACCCAGTGCTGAAGCATCCCCCCTGCACTCCTGAAAACTTGGCCAGAATGTGCCCTCCTTACTGTAAATACAGAAGGCCACAGGGCTGCACTTGAAAGTGTTAACTGTTTCATGGTTGCGAATCCCTCCAATTTTGCATTCTTGTTACAAGACTATGATATGTGAATGACTACCTGTCCCCCGGGCCACCTAAGCTTTTTTCCTTTCTATTAGGTACTGGTATTTCAAAAAAAAAAAAAAAAAAAAAAAAAAAAGGGAAGGCAGAGCAGAATAAGCAATGCCAAGAGAATAACATATCAGGAATGAAAAGAAGCAAGTAATTTTGTCTGTCCCTTCTTCCCATCACCTGTGGTCTATTTGTGCCTACTCCAACTCCTTAATTTAAGGTATTTAAAACTTAAATGGGCAAAAAGGAACAGATTTATATGTGCGCTAAAAAATGTATGCTTATGTATGCTAAAAAATTCTGAATGGACGGGGGTGTCAAGGGACAGAGAAGACAAGGAAGTTATCAAAAATAGAATATTCTACTGATTGCAGCAGTTCAGAACCAGGGCCTGCCACTCATTTGCTCTTATTTTGGGCAACTTTCCATATGCTTCAGCTCACTGGGAGCAGCAAAGCTTTTTTTCTACCACTCCTTTTTTATCTGGTCCATTTTAACTGTAGTCTCTGCAGGGCAGAGACTGTCTTGAAGCCTTTGTTCACAACCTTACCTTATAAGGACTTATTAGAGCCCGTGGACAGTACACTAGGTTTCACTGGAATAAAGAAAATGAAATTAGGTTGCTTAGTATGTACCATACAAATGTGAAATGTAATGTTAAAAAATAACTCTATTCTTTAGCTAGCTAAGAGCTAAAATAAGGAATCTGAAGTATTAGTTCACTCGCAAAAGTGTGGTTTTAATTCCGCGTGGTGTTCATTGCAAAATGGCAAAATTAAATATTAAACCCTTACTAAAAAAAAATTGCAACTGGGCTTCAATAAAATATGGCAACTCAGCCTGAAATGTATTTTTTTCCCTCAGAAAATGATAAGCAGGGTGCTTAAAATAACATTATTTGAGGTAGGTTATTATAGTTCCTTTTTTAAAGGCAATGAGGTGAAGAAGGGAGAAGCAATGGGGCCCAGAAAATTTAAGGGGCTTGCTGAAAACCACAAAGGACGAGTGCTTTCGTCAGGAGGCATCATATTTTCAATTTTGGGCTTAGATCCCAGGGTCACAGGGTCTGGGAAGTACTTTTTACACATTAAAAGCACAATGCTGTGAACTGAGTGCTGTAGCACATGCACACACAAAATATCCAGTAACAAAGTCAGAACCTAACCCAAGAGGCCAGATTTAAGATACATAAGCACTCCATTGGACACTCAGCTGCAGTAGATGGACCACTAGTTTTGATACCTAACGTTTCCTTCTCCTCATTCTCAGGCTAGATTTCCAATTTAGCAGACCAACCCTCCTTGTCCTGACAGGCGAACGTGTGTTGTCCCTGTGTGTTGTCCCCTTTTTCATTGCTAGCTGGGGGAGGCGGGAGAGGGTTCAGATAAATTCCTGGACAAAGGACGTTTGTAGCTGCAGCCTGATCAACATCGGAGACAAGAGCAGCAACAGCAAATTGGCCCCAGTGGGAACGGCAGCAGCACTCTTTTCACCTAAAGGCAAACCAGCAATTACGCCTGCAGCACCCAGCATCCGTCTGTCTGTTCCTTCCCTGCCCTCTCACCATGGCCTCCATGGCCCCCACTCATGGGCCAGGTGTGCTCAAGGCTACTGCTACATTGTGTGCAGCTTGAAATGAACTTTCAGCCCTTTCTTTCTCCTGCTCAGGTATCTGGAGCCAGAGCTCTGAGCCTTATTGTGCTGGATAACAAATGTAGAGGGAGGTTTGGGGAAAGAGGAAGGAAAAAGCATGTACTGCATGGTTTTGTTCCACCTGGATAGGCACAACCCATGGGAGAAGGTTGTCTCAGCCCTCAGTATCTCAGGGAATGCTCTCATGTCTCCCCAGAGAGAAGCAAAGCCTTTGGAGATCCCACCCTAGAGAGCAATGTCTGCCACCAATATTACAACCAGAAGCACTCTGGGGTGTCTATGTGTGGGCTGGAACAACTGCACTGGTCTCCAGAGCTAACAGGAGCATGGGTGTCTCTCCAGCCTAAGGAGTTCAGCTCTGTCAGCCATGGGGAACTGGGAGGAAGAAAATTGGAAGGATGGCATCATTCTGAATGCCCAGCTTCCCCATCCACAAATGACCTGGAGAAGAGCAATGGGTATTACCTGGCTTCCCAAGAAGCAATGCAACAACCCGAGATCTCTGACAGCAAAAATACAGTGGAAGTAGCCAGGGAGCATTCTCTCCTCAGGGCAGCAGGACTGCAGAGTTTGCTGACAGAGGGCTCTGAGATACTTGGGTCTCAGCATCCAGCATCAGCTCCAAGGCTGGCTGAATGCCTGTGGTGTCTCCTTCTAGCACACAACAGTCAGTTAGGACATCCTCAAAATGCTCTGCATGCTGTGAACCTCCTCTCTCAGCTCCTTCTTTTGTCCCAGCTTCCAAGTCAAGTCATCGTGGCTCATAGCACCCAGCTACAGAAAAAGGACTTAATAGGATAGCTGGAAAAAATTAAAGGGGTGTTATTAGACAGGTGCTACTGCCATGTCCCAAGTTTGTCCTATAGCTGCACTGATTATTTTCTCTCCTTGGATCAGGGACATTTCATTTATTAGCACTGAACTTCCCCTCACTGCCTGCAGCCACTGCTGCTCTGATCTCCCCAATTCACTTTGCAATTAAATTTTGTCCTCTTGTGAAAAGACTGTGCAGGAAAGGTCTTGTGTTTTGGTTTGGTTGTGTGCCTCCCCCCTCCCTCCTCCCCCCAAAGTTCTACTTGGTCAAAACAGCCTCTGGAAATCCTAGCAGAATCCCAAACAGAGTAAAACTGTCTGGAAACAGTATTATATGAAAAGAAGTCTAAAAGCCATAGCTTTGTGTACCTAAAACACTCATCTCCACAGGGAAGAGGGAGCAGGAGCACAGGAGGCCACTAAGTCTTAGCTGTAGAGGTATAAATCTGACATAACTATGGAGTTGATGGAGATTTACATGAAGGTGGCTTTGAAGGAGACACATGGGATTTTGTGTTGGGAAAGCTTGAAATGTGAAGCATCAAAATCATCACATTCTTCCCTTTACAAACCCTGGTAGTCAAACCTACTGATGGGGTAGGAAGACCAGGAAGCATGATTGCTCCCATTTAAGTGATTTACATTATTGTCACCACTGCCAACAACACCCTTCTCTCTTTCCTGCCCCCCCCCCCCCAGGAATCACATTAACAGCTTGAAGTCTGCAAATTTAAATGAACTCTGCTCAGGGTCTGGTTTTACTCCATAAAGCTCCAGAAATTGCAAGGCTTTTTGTTTGTTTCTCCTCATGCCACACCTCCTCTACATATACATCCCCAGAAACCTTTCTAACGGTAATTAAGGACCACTTTTGCCATTTCCCCTTGTGAAGCCCAATCTTCATGAGCCCCCCAGAAATAAATATCATCTTTCCCTGGACTCCTTATGCCAACCCTTTCACTCATTGCTAGGACTACGCACAAGCACGTATCGATCTGACTGACATTCCTGGTTTCGAGGGACTGGATAACCTCTCATAAGCCCTGGTGGTCTCAAAACCTTTAATTAAATGCAAACACTTTTCTCTAGGCTTCCTTGGCATTCCCTAAGTCCCTGATCCCTTTCCTATCACTGAATATGTCAAAGGCTGGAGATAGCAGAAGTGATATTGCCCTTCCCTAGGAATGAAGACTTCTTTCCAGGACTGAGCTGGCCTGCACTGATATCAATTACACCAGCTTTTTTATGACTTCATTACTGCTAGAGTCACTATAAAGCATAGTATTGAAAGGCTGGACCAGCCCTTTTAATTGCACAGAGGTACCAACCATTGTGCTTTCTATGTACTTGAGATGTTCTTTCTGATCCTCTGCTTCCCCAGGCTCCCCATGCTAGGTAGAGCAGAATGAGGAAAAAGCTGGGTAGAGCAGCTGGCATAAGTTACCTCTCTCTGGAGATCTCCCTGTGAGAACCACAAAGCACTTTGGGCTGTTTTAAGCCTGACAGCTGGCCAAGCAGCAAAGGTCAATACAGGAAGGAAAAATGGGAGGAGAGAGCTCAGCATGAAGGATTTGCAGAGCATCACAGGATCTCTCTCCAGCACAGCAATCTAGCCATTCCCAGAAGGCAGGGGGTCAAACTCTGCCCTTAGCCATAGCAGCATGAACAGAGTTAAGTTCCCTGACTGCTGCCTATCGAAGTACTAAATAAATGTTCGGGTGCTGCATTTGGAGATGAACCAAAGGAACAATAGGGGATTGCTTTAGGGACTGGTTGAGCATTTGAGCCCTGGACAAGGAAAGGTAAAAGAAAAAATCCAGGGTGTCTGACACGAGCTTCCTTGGAGAAGATAAGGGCACCAAAGGGCTGCAGTGTTTCTCAAACTGGGAGATATCCCTAGGACACAAGAACATGTGTCATCCTGAGTTGGGAAGGCACACAAGAAGCAGCTGCCTCCTAGAAGCCACAGGGGACAATGATGCTTCTTCAAGTGAATGGGGCAGCTGTAGTTGAGTTTGTCCAGCTATAGAGGAGGCTTGAGGAGGTGAGCTGGTGAAACTAAACTCTCACAAGGAGTGAAGAGCAGCCTGGTCTCTGACATGGAATGATGGGACAGAAAGCAGTGCTGGATGAACTCTCCCTGGAGAAGGCAGTTAACAGTATTGCCATGGAGGTGCAGCTCTTTCCTTTCTCTCTGTCCCACCCCAAGGGCACTGATGGCTGACTCCTATCCACCCCGCTGCTGTGGAAGGCAAGATAATGCAGCAGCTCTCAGCCTGGTGGCAGCGTGGCACATACCCACAGTAACTTGTGAGAACATGGTAAGTCTTTTCTAGCACAGCACGCAATCCTTGGAACTTTCTCTACTACAAACCCATTGGAGGACCAGTTTTGATGTGAACAAGGGAACTGAGCTTGGGCATTTGGAAATAACCTGTTCAGGCTGCTGGGCTAAGGTCATGACAGTAGGATGCAGGGTCTAACACACGGGAACTTGCAACTATAAAAGGAGGAGGATTACAGCATCTTTGTGGCTGGAGCTCTGAGTGAGGAATGGCTAAAGTTTGTAGTAACTCTGATTAAAAAAGAGACCTTCTGACAAAGGGACGAATGGCATGGGGGCATCTTTTTGCTCTTGCACTCTGCCTAGCTAACCTTCCAGCTTCCCTTCTCATCCCCATCTTGAGTTCACTTCCATCTTTTTCCCCCCAGCCTTTATAGCAAAGGGAGAACCAGGTTTTCCCCAGCTTTGAAGCAGAGCTGCGTCAGATAGGGAGAACACACAGCCTTGGTACCAGAGGGGCACTCTACAAGCCTTGCCACCACATCTGGAGGAAACAACTGGGGAGCTTGGCACACGAGTGTCCTGCTGCTTCTGTTCTCTGTCCCCTCTGCCAGCACTTTCACTTGCCTTATTAACTATTCTAAACAGCCCCACTTTGTGTGTGTGTGCTTGTTTGGGTAATTCTTGTTTCCTCCCATTTAGTGCATAGGAAAAAAAGCATTAGAAACACTCTTGGTTTTAAATGAACCCTATTAATATTCGACTCTGCAAGGAACTGTGGGATAATTTTGATAAATGTGGCTGGGAAGCCTAGCTGACAGAACCAAGCACAACGCTACTGTGTGTTCACAGCCCAGTGCTGCACACACAGAAGGGGGCAAGAGATGGGCACAGCATGAGGCTGGCGGTGAGTCAGGCAGGAGGGAGAGCAGAGGTGGGCATCTGTTGAATGGGAAAGATGCAGTGCTGTAGGACAGACTCCTCGAAAGATTGAGAGCAAAGGGAAATATGAATGGGGAGAGGAAAAGAAAAGCACGGTGCAGTTTGAAAAAGAGCAGGTTGGAATGACAAGAGGAACATCATTTGAAACACAGACACTTAACTATAGAGGGGTGAGAGAGATGGAGAAGCCAGCCAACCGTGATAGCAAAATGGAGTTAAAGGTGACAGTAGGTAAGAAATCTGACGCACGCTTGCAGAGAAATGAAAAAGGGACTTGAGCAGGACCAAATGCACCTAGGCCACAGTTCAGCAAAGCACACATGTTATTTGAAGGTATTTCCTTTGGTCGATGTACTTGCTCACTTAAAGTAAATGCTTCTGTGGTTCACTGATTGGCAACCTCATGCAGCACCATCTTACAAGAGATGTATTGAAAAACTCGAGGTAAGAGCAAACAGAAATGCCCTCTAGGAGTATCACCAACTGAGATGAAGAATTACCAGTGCCAAAACATTTTCTGTAGAACCTTAAGAACCATTTGTTCTCAAAAAGTAGGTGCAGCTGAAGGAAAGGTGGCTGAAACTAGAAACAAGTTCAGAAGGACTGCTGTGAAGGAGTTGTTAAGTATATAATTATTCCTGATGGTATGTGCTTTTAGACCAATCTCCTAAAGGGAATACTTGGAGTCCACTGTTTATTTCTACAGGTGACTGCAAGTCATATTTTTCTACTTCATTCATGAGGAAAGTTCAGCCCGGAAGGAGACTGCTAGGCATCCTAAAAAATGCAATTTAGCCTTAAGAAGCACAAAGCAGGAGCTGGAAAAGCCCACAGTTTTTGTAGCAGTACAGGAATATACACACCACTACTGAACTGCTTTCAAATTAATACAAGTACTTCCTCCCTCCAATGCATTCCTTTTTTTTCAGTCCTGTAGAATTACAAATTTATGTCCAGAAGGCTTAACTTTTACGGAAATTAGACTTTCCTGGCCAACTCTATGCATTATGGCTAGATGTGGTCTTCAAAGCTGTGGCCAGTGCCAACGGTGGACAAATTCAGCAACAGCTACAAGGAAGATGGTCCAGATGGGACAGCAAATATTGGAAGGACCAATAATCATTCCTACATACCACTAGACTAATCTCTATGTGCACCTCAGTATTTCCTTTGCAAACAACATTGCTAATTTTGGGCCTGTGACTCTGAATTTCTTTGACAAGCAAAATGAGAAACCTGTTTAATTAAAAACTAAGGTAAAATGTCTATGGGGCATCCATGACAAGCTATCATGAGCTTTACTGCAAGGTCCTTTAAAAGAAAGACTTCTACCATGGGACACAATAAAGCTACAAAGCAGTATGCCTTAAAGCAGCAGAGCTGTTGTCCGAGAAGTATGGGAATTACATTTCACGATTCATGTCCTCTGATTCCCAACCTTCCCAACCCTGAGAACCCTTCCTACAGCGAGTGAGTCCCAGCCATGGTTTCAAACACTTCTGAGCCAACATGTCTATGTGTGCCATAGCCTGTTTTAAACTCTCTGCAAGATGCTGCTCCACAAGTGGTTGATCCTGTAAAACTAATTTGCTCTTCCTGCAAAGCAGGCAAACACATGAAAAATGCCAGGATCGTTTAGCTGCCTCTGATGCGCCGGCTGTACCCATGCTGCGACGTTCTGGAGAACCGTGTACCTCTCCTTTCGGAGAGCAGCTGCCGTTTGCCTGCAGCTGGTGGAGCCAGCTCCATCTGGAGACCAGATCAGAACCCATTAAGCATAGAGGTAGACTGCTTGGAAATAGAGTTTGCAAGGCAGGGAGGCAAGCAAAGGCTTGGCTGCAAAATTTCACCTCTTGTAAAGAAAGGGAAGGGAAAGGAGGAAAAAAAGCAACCTACACAGCCTATTGAGCAATTGTTCCTGCATAGCCTCTCCAGTCTAATTGATTTGGACACCACAGTTAATTTTTGCTCAGACATCTGTTAGCACACATTAGCGCATGTCATTAGACAGGGAAGCACAGATTAGATGGAGGGGCAGAGCTCAAAGGCCCTACTTTGGATGCTGGAACAAATGAGAGGAAGGATGAGTGGGAGAAGAAGTTTGTGCAGGGCTGGAATAACTGGAAGGAACTTGGTGTGAAGGGGAAGGATTTGGCTGGCTCAGAGCATTCCCACCAAAGACCCTCATATATTCCACCCTCTTACCCATGCTACAAGCACGCCCCTTTCATTTACAGGCATGTCACAAAGGTCCTGGTCCTCACCAGCACAGAGGTAATAAAGCCAGAGCTCCCATGAGGAACCCTGAAGTATATTCTTCAACGTTCTTACAGTTTGCAGCTGCTTTGGTTATGATTAGAGGTCTCAGAGATAAAAGAAAGGGACAAGAGAAAAAGAAAATGACCTTTCTCCCCTCACCTCACTCCAGCATGGTGTCAGATTGCTCTGGAAATATGCTGTATTTAAAGCTTTACAGATATGATGAGTCTTTCCTCTGGAGAAGCAGAACTATATGAAAGGCACTGGCTAGGAGCATGCGACAGAAGGGAGATAGGACATCAGCAAACATAGTAACCACCAGTCACAACCTTCCTCTGGATGTTTTGCAGCCTATGAGTGACTGCAGTTCATTTTTGTCATCCCTGACACTAACAGGTCAGGGGGTTGATAATTTCAGCCCATCTAGGAGTGGGCACACACCAGAACCACCACTTGATGCAGCCTAATTTGTCCACTGGTGAGGAAACAACTTGTCCTCCTGCCCAACCATTTCTTTTTTAGGAATGTCAAAGTTTAGGCTACTATTAAATAAAGTTTATTTACAATGTAAACCCTCTGCCTAGTGGCACTGCAGCAATATGGAGGCACGTGCTCAAATCCAAATCCATCCTGCAGAAGCAATTCCCCAGCTGAAATCCCACAACGCAACGTTCCCATCAGGAGTGGCTGCCACCGCAGTCAGCAGTGGGTTCTGCAGCATGTGAGGTGCTGCAACTGCTGACAGCACGCCCTGGCTACACTACGTAGTTTGGAAATGAGTTATATCTGTTCATGTACATGGAAGCAAAGGTAAAGACGAAGAGCGTAACAAAGTTTCTCTGAGCACATTTTGGGTTTCCCACAGCTTTCCTGTGAAAGGTGGAGTTGCTGTATCGATTTGCCAATGCTGGAAAAAGAGTTGAGCACATTCTTTCATGTTTTTTGCTCCATGAAGGTATTAAAAGAGATTTTCTTTCCTTTTGGGTCATACTTTGTACAAAACACATGGGAGCCCTAGTAGCCTTGAGGCTTTTACTCCTCCACTGATTCTGGTGGCAATTAGCCAACAGGCTTCTGGGTTCAGAAGACCGACAGTCACCACAACCATGCAACATTAATTTCCTTTGAAATAACAAGCCAAAAGTTGATGAAATGGACTTGTTTTGCTCTAACAGACTGCCTGGGAAGGAGGGAGAGGCAGGATTTGTCAACTGAAACTCCATGTTGGAGTGAAGAGATCAACATCTATTATGGGGATGATAGAGATGAAGGTAAGCCTGTCAGTCACAGGGTGAAAAATGAAGGCCCCACATCCCATCCAGTGCACAGTACCTCTGCTTGCTCACAGTGTCTCATCCTTCGTTCCTTTGCACTGTTTTCGCTTTGGCATAGCTCAGCTGACTTTAGCAGAGTTGCTCCCACACCTTGCCAGGGATTGTGCTCTACCCAACTTTGACAGGCACATCACTTTCAATTTAGAGAAGGACTGACACATAAACATCTACACAACACTGTACAAAACTACTCCTCCCATGCAAACATCTGCCAGCTAAGAAACTCCGTTCCACTAACAAAGCATTGATCAAAGGGGAAAATAAACCAGCCAGTATCCCCACCCCAAAAGGGTGACTCCATCGAAAACACCAGGCAAGCAGCTCTCGGGCCAGCAAACTGCTGCTTTTGCACCCTGTTTTTGATCCTCTGATGAGACAGAAAGCACATGGGAAGAGATGAAAGAGGAATTATTAAACTAAGCAATTTGCCAGTGACCCACTCAGATTTGCTTTGTTTGTCCAGCAGCTGCACAGTGCACACGGACATCTGCACCATCGAGGGGCAGCGCTTGGGCTGGCACCTTGCAGGATTGCCCCTTTTTTTTTTGTTGTAGACCCTTTTTGGGGCAAAACTGTCAGGTTTTAGTTGCAGAGGGACTGCAGGATGCCCAGTGTGGAATAGGTCTGCAACCACCCCAAGCTGGTCACAGTCAGTCCCATTGGCTCTGCAGCAGCCAACATTGACCCACTGCACCCCAACATCACAGCCAGTAAGAAGGTCCCCAGCCCTACTGCCCCAGTAGGGGTAGGAGAGAGTGACATTCCCCGGGCAGGGGCCTCCAGAGGGGATGTGGGGAAACACGAGAAGAGAAGCAAGAGGAGATGTGGGAAGGAGGCATGGGGATGCGCTAAAGGAGACAAAGGAGGGACAGAGAAGCAGACACAGAAGGATGTATGTGGAAGGGAACATTGCTGGTGAACTTGGTGTGAAGGGGAAGGATTTGGCTGGCTCAGAGCATTCCCACCAAAGACCCTCATATATTCCACCCTCTTACCCATGCTACAAGCATGCCCCTTTCATTTACAGGCATGTCACAAAGGTCCTGGCTGAGAACAGTTATTGGAGGGAGGTATGCTGTGCTTGGAGATACCTCAAAGGGACAAGTGCTGTGTGGGACTCACACTGGAGCAGAGACACCCCTGAAAGGGCTGCAGCCCATGGAGGACCAAGGCTGCATCCTGAAAAGAGTAAGAAGGAGGAGCAGTGGAAGAGAAGAGTAAGAAACCAGGAGCAGCAGCAAGAAACTGAACCTTCTGTGCTGCCCATTGCCCCACCCAAGCAACTGGCAGGGACTGAGCGTAACATGTGGTCAAAACAGGAGGAGGGGGGGCTCCGTAGGGAGTGACGGAAAGGGTTGGAAAGAGGTTTCCCTTGATGTTTGCCTCATTGTTTCTCTTCGTTTCTTGGTTGCCAAATAATTTTAAATTAAAGCGCCTGAATCTAGATAGTTTTGCCATGTGAACCCCTCCAGCTGGGTCTCCAAGAGCTGAGGAAGCTTTCTGTGGCTGCTCAAAGAACAGTAAGGTGAGGAAAAGCCTGGGGTTTGTTCCTCCCCCTTACATTATCCACTTGGGCACCACAGCTACTAAAGCCTATGAAGTCCATCATGAAAGGGAACTGAAAATGGGGTTTGTTTTAGTCTGTGCCTTTATTCTGCTGCGTGCCTTCCCACAGCCTGACTTCATTATCATTGTGTATCAAGGACCTCAAAGCATGCTGCAAACATCATCTGTTCAAGCCCTGTAATTCCTGCACTGGTGAAACACCTAATTATCATCCTAAATATATCCATAGAGAAATTGAGGCATTAATGAGTTAGGGGAAGTGACTTACCATGGGTAATATGCATGACTGACACACCAGGAAGGGTACCCAGCAGCAAACCCCTCCAGGCTTGTACTCTAACTGAAAGGGAGAAAAGGAGAAAAAGGAAAAGGAAAGGAAAGGAAAGGAAAGGAAAGGAAAGGAAAGGAAAGGAAAGGAAAGAAAAGAAAAGAAAAGAAAAGA